>SCLH01000365.1:815154-836214 GCA_004367855.1 Oikopleura vanhoeffeni | reverse complement strand
TTTTTTGATTCGAAAAGTATCTTCAAGACTCAAAGTATGTTGGCGGATATACTTTGATCGGTTTTTAACCAAAACTAATTGTTGCATTTTATAATGAGATGACCTAAGGATGCCAGATAAAAATAGTTTACTTTCAACTTAGAATCCATGAGACTTATTTTCCAATAAATTGACATTTCAGAGACAAACATGTCAGTTTTGACAAGGGTACGTATTACGATTTTCTTCACCCGATTAGATCACATTTTAAGGCTTTAGACGCCAAAATCAGCGAATTTTCGCAAAAATGAATTCTCATGATTTTAAAATTATTTAGACGTTTACTTCTGTTTAGAACAACTTGTTCTTCGCTTGTAATCCTTTTTAATTTGACAATAATTCTTATTACATTGAAAAAAATGTCATTTTTTTGGTGCTAACACTAAATTGAAATCGACGTTATTAAAGGTGAAAAACGTTCATTAGTAAATTAAGACCATGAAATAACAACAAGATTAGTGAACGAACTTGTTAAAAAGTTTGAGACATCAAAACATTTTAACTAAATTATTGACCCTCAAAATTACAGAACATGAAAGTTTCGCAGAGTAAGCTAGAAAAACTCATATCAAATTTAAAGATTATAGAATGAAGTTTATTTTTGTGAACTATTGACAAAAAGTTTAATAGCATAGCGAACTTTAAGTACCCTTAGTACACTTTTACTTTGGTTATTTTGAATATTTTATTTCCGGTTAAAAATTTATTATTGAAAAGCGGTATTGATTACCTTTTGAGCTATTTTTATTTATGATTATAAAGGAAAAACATGAATAAAATTATGTAACAAATATTCAGTCAAGCGTCACTAACCTTACATAATAATCAAAATTTATTTTGTCCGCAAAAGACCTTTTTGCTCTTCGGTTAAATTATTTCGAATTGTTACCGGAAACCAGATGTTAAAAAAATAGTTTTCCATATTGTTTTAAGAGGGTATGGGTCGCTTATTTTTATAAGGTCTTCGAAACGTTAAAAATGTATCAAACTGATCGCAGAAATTTTTCGCGTTTTCCGATTTCTAGTTAATACTATTCAAAATCTACTAAAAAATAAGGCTTGTTTGAATTTGACCACTAAAACTTGAAAATATTAGGTTGACGTGAGCAAACTTTTTAATCAGTGTTTTCAAGGCTTTTTTCAAGCATATTTTCAAAGAAATCAAAGCACATTTTATTTTGAAATTTTTCTCATGGGTAATTTCAAATAAATCATATTTCGAGTTTGAGGGCGAAATCTCAAAAAGTGCTTCTCAAAAAATCTCAAAAAAATTGACCGAATTTTATAATTTTTTCCAAGAGGAGATAGTTTATCCAATGATTAATTGCCAAAAACGGTGGTTTTTTCATATTCTAAATAAAATTTTAAAAGTGCCTGAGATAAAGTTTGGCCTCCAACTTTCACAACTTATTTCGTAATTTCAGCTTATTCCGACATAAAACCTGGGAGGAGATACCATTCTGTGTCGCTTATGTGTTAAGGAGGTTATGCATGCCAAAAAAAATAAAGATGTAATTTTCACAAGCTAAAAGATAGTTTTCAAGATGGGTAATCTGACTAGTATTCTGACAGCCCTGTATTGATTTTTATTACGAAAATCAATTCCAGCGACCAGTATCCCCTTAAGGTTCAACTATATTGTCCTTATATTTGGCCATATTGACCTCAGGTTTTGCCATATATTGTCGCTAGCAGTAGGGCTAAGAGTCAAAATTTATAATAAAACAAAACTCAAAATGAAAAAATCACATTCTATCCATGGTTTTCGCAGCAAAGATTGTTAACCGCAATTTTACGGAATTTCAGAAAACTCAAAAATCGTAAACTTTATTTTTGTATAAAATATTCGTAGCTGATAACGATGTCGTTTATGTGTATCTTTTAATAAGTGGCAAATGTTCTTCAGAAACACTGCTTCTAATTTATAGTTGAAGAGGAAAAGTCTAATTCTCCTTTCGCTATCTTTTTTCACAATGACATTTTTATTTAGTTTAAATTACGCTTGAGAAAAAGTAACGGGAAAAATAAAACGTAGTCCGATTCGGACTGTCCGAAATTTTTTGGAATTCTGAAAAAAACACACCTCGGCTAATTCAACGTCCAAGATTACGTCTCCCTGGTTTAATCCTCGGTGATATATAATTTGCACGTCGCATAATTTCGTCACCATAGCTCAAATAATAAAATTTTGTAGATAACACAAATTTTTTGAAGACTAATTTTCACTGTCTAGATAAAATCGGGTTTAAAGCATGAACATTGGGACATATGCGGTTTTGAAACATCGTGTTAAAACAACGGTTTTGAGTAAATTGAGTTATAATGTTGAGCTAAAAACCATCGTCTGAACCAGAAAATACACGTATGAAACCGCATATTCAATAGAGCATGGAAGTTGTAGATCTGTATAGGCTATATGCGTATACAGTATAGCACAATTATCTTCAACATAATTTGATGAGAAAATTTAATTTTAGAAAAACTTAAATTAAACATATTGGAATTGCCTGTACACGTTTGTTATGTATCTTAAAAAAATGATAAACATTACTGCGTGTGTTTCAAGTAGTGGCGAGACAACAATTGATTTGGCTTGATTTGAAGGCCATAATACAAAGAACATGGTTTCTAATCACCTGAAGGTTCTACGCAACTAAAGGGGGTACTGGTCGCTGGAATTGATTTTCTTGATGAAATATTAGCCAAGCAGGGCTTCGAGGATATAATTGATATTAGCTAGTTTGTAGAAATAGTGCATACACTCTCAGACAACCAAAAAGGTAAATCTATCTCCTCCTAGGTATTATTTTGAAATAAATCTAAAATTTGACATAACTTGTATAATTAGTAGACCAAACTTCTGAAGTAATTATTTTGGTGCTCTAATTTCTCTAGAATATGAAATAAATTGGGATTTTTTATTTCGAATAGTCCAAAAGTTCTCAATGGTGTGTTCTTTCTAATTTGCTTGATTATATGAGGCTCCCCCTGTATTATGATTTCAAAATCAAATTTTTCCAATAAATCCGGTATTAAAAGAACGCGGCTTGAAATCTTGAAATATTTACATTCTGATAAGTGTTATCTATTATAAACATTTCAATAAGAGACCTTTTCGTTAGAGTTTATTGCCAACGTGATAAACGCACTCAAACTTAGTAACTTAAAATATCACGTTTTGTTCGCGTTGTCAAATAAAAAATAAACTTTTCGATAGTTTAAATTTGACAATTTTGTGGTCATGTTATTAAGTTTGCGTGAATTATCAAAGGTTATACATTTATGTCATTTAAAGATAATTCCAGTAACGCCCTAGGTATTTGAAAACATAATTTTACATAAATTTCGACGTTATTGTAATTTCCATAATAACTCAGGATTTTCTTGAAATATATTTTTTTTGCTGGATTCAAAATCTGCTTTACTAGTCAAATCATATAAATAAATTGAAGGAGTTTGTGAGATTCTAGAATTCAAGCGTTGAAGAAAAATTTAATTCGCCTCGTCAAATCAACCTTTTAACAAATTCTTAATATTTGAAAGATGCAAACTCCGCAGCAAATCAACAATTTATGAATAAGCCAATAATAACGGGGTTAAATTTGAGCGGCCACCTAATCATAATCGCGCATTTTGCATCATTCAAATATTCAATATTTGTCCAGTTAGCGTTATTAAACCATATATATATAACCATATGTATATAAACCATATGTATATAAACCATATGTATGTAGAAAAAATAAATAAACATAAACGTTATGTTTTCTTTGTCAACTTTGAATAAAAATTTAATTATTACTTTTTCAAGCTGTTTTTTGTTTAAATACCCAGCTTTACTTGGCGAAACACAACATGAGATTATCCAACAAAATTGTATTTTGAAACACCTGGGACTCCTTGTAAACTTTAATAAGTTTTGCGTGGTCATTGTAAAATTTAGCATAATGCTGTAAACTAAAAAAATACTTTTAAAATCCCCAAATGTTTAAAAACTACTAGCAAAGTAATAAATAGACAGATTTTAAATTTTTTTCTGTGCTCTCTTTTTTTCTTGAGAAAAGGAACTTTCCTTTTTATACGACCTCACTTCATCTAAATGTGAGAGTGACGTCGAATAAGCGTCTCACATCTCTCTTAATTTGTCGGTATTAATCATCAAACAAATAATTTGAGCCTTATATATATGGTATTAGTTACAAATCATTGCGACAGTTCGAAGAATATGAAAATATTTCAAAAATCTCCCGTTTTTATTTGCATATTCAAGATTTTAAATGTTTTAGACTTGATTATTTAAACATTTTAATGATAATGATTACAGACTATTGTCATAGATACGAATTTCACTTTCAAACAAACAGAAATGCAAAATCGACAGGGTATTTCCGATTATAAAAGCAAAATTTTAAAGAAATTCTAGCAAGAAAACATAAAATTTCGCTTCCTGTCGGATTTCTGATAAGTGTTCCTGTCGAATGAAAAGTACGTGATATTCGAAATAAAAATTGTTCTGTTTTTTTATTTTGTGACCTTTCTCACTTTTAGTCCATTTTAAATTCAAACCAATCGATATCAGTCAATATATATCAGTCGATTCAGCTAAGTGTTTGATTTATTTTTCAAAATTGATTTTAAATATTAATTGTAAAAACCAAAAATGTATATGTTCAATGAACAGGTTTTATTTTTACTTTTTTATTTTTTCCTTATTAAAAACCCAGAAACAGGCAAATTATCCAACATTTCATTTTTTTGCAATATTTTATAGAAAATTTTAAATATAATCTTCAATAAATAAAAATTTTTGGCGCCACAGTGCAATATCTCTTTATCACTTTTCGGTTGGAATGCGTAGCCACAACGTTAAAATCACACGTTAAAAAGANTATAGTTCGAAATTAAATAAAGAAATAATTTCCAGCATTAAAAGTGCACCATCATAGCTAGAAAAGATCAGCCGATTAAGAAGATTAAACTGACTGAGGAGGACTGCGATGCCATTAATGCGGAAATTTTTAAAGGGGGGTTTTCGGTTTTTGTGATTTTTGCAGAAATTTTTCATAAAATTTTGGGTCTTATAGGCGCCGTTTCTTGTGATAGTCAGAACATTATTTGATACAAAACGCAATTGAAGGTCAATTTTTATTTCTGAAGAAAGTTTTTGTTCTATTTTCGGATATTTTCAAAAACATTTCTTTCTCTATTCGCACTCAGTCTCACCAAGTTAAAAAACCCTATCTTCTGCCTTTCACCTATACGCCGGACGTCAGGAAAAAAAAAGTTTTTATTTTCAGATGCGTGGGCGATTGCGGAGGCTTACGTAGCTTTTTGCGTAGGTTTCACCTATACGCAAAACGGTCTGTAGTATTAATTTACTTATGCAGTCTTTGATCTCTAAAAGTTCCTACAATCACAGAAAATGATAACTAAAAAAAATGCACCGCGTTGACCCCTGTCTATTTTTACTCTCTTTATTAAACTTTCCTTTAAAAAGTTTAAATTATAATAAAATAAAATTATGGTTGGGCTGATGGTTTAATAAACTTTTTTAAGTGTTCAGAGTCTATTGGATTTTATTTTGACTGTACTTCATTGATAATGTACTCAATAGTTGATAAAATTCAACAAGAATAGTTTGTTTCCTATTTTGTTTATCGATTAAACTTGTTTGGTCGTTTGTGTGAGGAAACCAATCCGCTGTCGCAGGCAACTTAAAGGCGGGAATACAGACGCTCAAATTTAAATTTGCACATAAGCCTTTTTTTATCAAATTTTATGATTCTGAATAAATTATGACTTACAAAAAGCAAATTATGAGAAGACAAAAAAAGTGCTATTTGGCGCGTTAATTGCCAGAGATGTAGCTGAGACTGAACAAATAGTCCAGGAAACAAATTTTCGTCATTTTATCCAAAGCCCAATAGATCGATTTCCGTACAAATCACCATTTACAGGTTTATGACTTATGGTTAGTAAAAGAGAAATTAAATACGATATTGCTAAGTATAACAACTAAAAAACGATTAAGCAAGAAAAGCACAGAAATAAAGTACTGAAAATCAGCAAAGATTTCAAAACTTTTTTAATTATTTTTACGATGTTTATCAAAATATTTAATAAAATGCGATTCAAATTTTGAACGTTTCTATGTTTTTTAATAAACATAATTTTACACGTAGGATTTATTTTATATCCAGAAAATTATTTATGACCAAATTATTGACTTTTCCAATTCTTAATTTGTTGGTTCGATTTTTTTTATTTTCATCGATCGAATACTTTGTCCCACGTTAACTGAACAGCCAATCAAATCGCCGTTTTGTAAATAGATCGAATTCGAAAAATCTTCAAATTATCGCAAATGATATATTAAATTTTTGACAGTTTAAGGTAAAATCAATTTTTTATTTTCAATAGAAAATATGTAGATCTATATTCATGAAAAATAATTCGTGAGAAATCAAGAAAAAGGACGCAAACTTAATATATACATAAATATGCAAAATTTTCTCGTCTGACGAATTTCTTATCTCTGAAGGTTAATTTGTAAGGAATTGAACCAAAATTGGATCCTCAAATTGGTTTCGTCAGAAAATTCATAATTAGAATATAGGTAAAGTGGAAAATTCTAAGTTTGAACTTTTAATTCGTCAAGACGCTCGTGAAATAAGGCAGTTGTGACAAAAAATTAAAAGGGTCAATAATTACACCTCAATTTTTGCCAAAATAGCTTTTTTTCAATGACATCATTTTCACCATAAGTGGGAATTTATGGTTTCTATAAACCATATCTATCAATCTCACACGTAAGATAAGAGAAAAAATATGTCAACTTTTCAAAAAGTTTAAATTATAAACTTTAAATTCCAGCCTCAAACGCCTAATTTTTACCAATGAATACGATTATGTGGCCAAAGTTGACCGCTTTAATAAAATTCAGTTCGTACTTTAGAATGCTAAATAAATTTATTTTTTTAAGACATTTTATGTACTTTAAATAACCTTAAAATCGGATTACATATGTTTCCTGACCAGCAAGATGTATGACTTTTAGATCCCATAGTTTTAATTCCCACTCCAAAGTTTATACTTAAATATGTACTAGATGTAAAGGTCTCTGAGACCTGGTCTCATAAATCTGAAAATTAACCCAGGATAGTTTTTTGCATTCAAAATTTTGGTTTAATGTTTTTTGTTCCGACCACACGGTGGTGTTGTTGTAGGTGCTCAAAAACGAAAGAATTTTTAAAAATAAACGTAGATGCACATTCAAAACACTTCTTATTTTTCCAAATAATGAAATTTATTCATACCAAGCATTTACTAAAAACTTATACCATACAAATGAGGGCTATGTTGAATTTGCGACATTTTTGAGCGTGGGCACCAGGCGCCGCACCTATTTTGTTTGGTATACTCGGCCAATGAGTGAGGCGCATTGTAATCACACAACTTCGCAACCTTCTCATGCCTATTGTAGTTCATTCCAATTTATTGCAATAAACTTAATGCGTTATTTCGCTTATTTCTGCCCGGAAACTTTCTGAGCACATTTTCGTCACTTTTCCTTCGATGCTTTAATAAATAGCGAAACATGTCGGAAAATGTTATTTGTTAATAAACTTAATATTTCCAACAAAAATGAACTAAAAGTATAGAAAAAAAAATCATGGAAAAATTATGTTAAGACCTCTTTTTGATCTCAAACAAACCCGATTTTCTCTTAAGAAAAAATGTGTTGTAACAAAAACATGCCCTTTGTACCTTATATAAATAAAGAGTTCTAAAAGTTTTTATAGANTACATCTTGCTGGTCAGAAAACATATGTAATCCGCTGGAAAATAGCTTCATTTATCTTGTACCCTGTTTTTTTATATAATAACCTAAGATTATTTTGGTTAAGATCAAAAACCGCTGAGAATTTCAATATTCTATTAAACCTCTCCAAAATTACTAAATCAGAAATGACGGCGAAAACAAGAGTGCCACGAAATATTTTGTAGCGTTTGAAAGACTTCTTTTATTTTCATGTATTTTAAATCATTTTCGAAATTCAAGCAGATTTGGTCATCGGCAAAACACGAGTCAAACCCTAACGCAAAAAGAGAGGCCTAGGGATACCAATATTTGATATATTGGCTACAGACCAAATCGTGTTTTGAAGCGAATCGCTCAAAAAACATTTTCGATTGTAGGAATCCCGAGCAAACAATTTGAAGTCGATAAAGGGTCGTATCAGTCCGAAAGTTTAAGAGATATTGGTGCTGAAAATGGCACAGAAAATTCAGGTTGCGCCGTTTTGTGCTGGTCTATCAATTTTAACAAATTGCTTAATTAATGTATTTTTACGATCAAAATAAGGCTCATATAGTATATCTCAATTTAAAAAAGGGCCAACGTAACCGGAAAATCTCATGCGGTACAAAACACGGAGTCATTTCAAGGATTGGTCCAACTTTAAAAAAAATAATGATAGTTTGAGGTCAACGATATTCAGAATGGAGTCTGAAAATACAAAAAGGTTATTTGACTCAAGTAGCTAGTGGCCATTAAAAACAGAATGTCAAAATTGGAAATTTAGAAGTTCAATGACAGTGAACCAGTGGTCGACAAACAAATTGTTTCTCTATTTTTTCAGCATTGAAACTGCCGCAAAATTTTATTTGGAATTCTAGTCTGGATGGTCAAAATATTTTAACAAACCGAAATATATCATATAGAGAATGTATCTGGAATTGTTCCTAGATATCACGTTCAATATATCGAAAAAGCTCAAATTTACTGTTAGGAATCTAAGGGTTACTCAATGACAATGATCACTTGTTGTTTTAGAATATTGTTTTCGGATATTTTTGACATCAAGATTTTTTCTCCATGGTTTGCTACAAAAACATTGCTATGGAAGATGCACTTCGGGACACTTATAACGTCATAAATAAGGACTCATAATTTACTTTTTTGACCGCAATCACTCAGACGATTTCATAAGTCAGATATCATCTATCATATTTTTTTTCATTTTTTGAAATAAAACCGATAACAAAAATAAGAATGCAGATCCGAGTAAACTCTTAATTAAGTCTCGTCCAAAGAAGCCGAAATCGCCTTAGACCTCATATGCTGGGTATGTCAGAATTTAAAATTTACCACATTTTTGAGAAAATTGGAACAAGTCCTACATTCTCGATATCAGTCACCTCCTTATTTGTTTCTCATATAATACTCAGGTGGCCGAAAATATTGTCAAGTTCATATCGGCAATTTTTACTGGTGAACAAATTATTACATTTTGCAGAAAAATCATTGATTAAGGAGTTTTATCATTTATACCTAGATCAGGCTTCCAAAGGGGATAGGGATGGAAAATCGGCGGGGGTGCATTCCTTTTGGAAGCCTGACCTAGATATCGAAGTAATGAACCGTTTTTATGATAAATAAAAAATATTGGACGGATCAAGCTATAAATTTGTTTTCTATACAAAAATCTGAGGATAAATTAAGTAAATAACTCCAACTCCACGATTTTCTATCAAATAATATTTTTAGACTTAATTTATCTGAATTGAAAAAATAATAATTGTTAACATGGTTTTCAAACTTGTAAACTTCCTGAGAGGTTACTTGCTCCGAAAAGTGACTTTTCGTGGGTATTATTGGCAATTTCGAACTCAAGCCAAGGAAACAAAATCTTTGCAGACCTATGATTTTTTCATACTAGGAATTAAAAAATTATAGGGCTGGTAGACCAAGGTAGAAACTTCAAAAGTTGTATTACTAAACATTCTTAGAAATATTTATTTTTTGTAGTCCGTTAAAAAATATTACTTAAAACATGGTCAGCAATTCTCTAAAACTGTGACACCGGTTTTCAAATTGCCTATAATTAACTTTAAAATTTTGAATTTTGCGAAAAAACATCAAAATAAATTTCAAGCATTTTCAATATTGCATTTTTTTTTAGTAAATCAATTATTATCACCCCGTATCAATTTGGAGCATTTGTAATGCCTCTAAGGCCTTTATTTAATCAGAGTCGTATACGATATACCCCCTTAAGGGGGTTGTGGGTGTAGAATGTTGGAATTGCTGGGGAAAATAGCCCTCGCCTCCAGCTGGACTGGAAGGGTCGATAACGGGCAGATAAGAATAAATGAGAAGAAAAATACGGGAGACTAAAACCTTTTCTGTCAACTGCAAGTAAATTTTTTTAATTCTGGTAAAGAATGGCTCACCGGTGGGGCATCGAAAAACTAGTAAAAATATGTTCTCAATTAACACAAAAATTGTAAAATATAGATCAATTTTGCTTTAAATTGAATAAAACAAAAATGTTTCGATGAAGTACGACGTCTTCAAATAATTACATAAAAAGAAATATTAACAAAGATCTCCTTTGATTTTTAAACGGTAAAAATGAAATTCAAAAATTCTCTTTAAAATCTGAATAATCTTGGTCAATTTTGGAAAATAGTTGAAAAAATTATTCTCTGTTTGTTTTTATACGTAAAATAAGTTCAGTTGATATTATTTCCCAGCTGAAGGTTTGTTGTTTTGGTGTGTTGTAACGTTCACGCCTACGCAAGACAAAATGAAAATAAAATAAATAATTCCGAAAATATAATATTTTAACCAATCAGATTTTCATTTTGTCTTGCGTAGGCTGAATTCAAGATTAAAACACAAATTTTCTTCAACGCTTGTTTCATTTACACCCACAACCCCCTTAAGGGGGTGCCATAAACTCGGCAGACTGGAGTCGTTATAACTTACGAAAATAATAAGTCACTATATTTTTTTTATGCTTATTATAGTTAGCTGAACCGATATAAATATGTTTCAGCTTGATAAAATTAGTTTTATTCATTTAGGAAAGATTTGAGTTCGAGTTTTCATTTTTGAAATCGTAAAAATTTCAACAAAAATTCAAACTACAGGGGGGTGCGGCGTATAGATATACGCGTATAGTTAGATTCAACGCAAAAACCTACGTAAGCCTCCGCAAAAACCTACGCATTTGAAAAAAAAATATTCGTTCCTGGCGGGATTCTTATAGGCAAAGAATGGCTTTTTTTTCAAAGTCCTAGGGGGGCAAAAATAAGGCGTTTTAACACCAGATTTTCAGACCCAGGATTCACCGGTCGCGCGACAATGAAAAATACACTTTTTAAAAACATGTTCAGATTGGACAATGAAGTGTCGTACTTCAAGGAGTTTAAAAACATGTTTTCAAGTCTTGCAGACAATGTCGCTAGCTTGAAAATGGGCAATAGTTATTCGAGATAAAATATTTAGTTTTATGGTTTCTGAGAGTATATTTACTGTGAGCATATTTTTTTCATAATTTTCATTCTTTCGGACCCATTTTAACGTCTTTCGGAGATTAATCTTTTTCGAATTCATGTTTATTCCAAATTACTTTATTTCAGTTTTTCAATAAATATAAATTATACATCTATTTTAACGCAATTTCCAAACTCTAGAATCTGAGTCTAGATATTGTTCAATTGACCAATCAGAGCACATATTTCCCAAAATACGCGTATAGTTAGAAAGTACGCGTATAGCTTAGAATTACGCGATAGTTAGGGTTTTTTGCGACAAACTTTCTAACTATACGCCGCACCCCCTGTATTATGAAAATTTTCCGCATTTTTTGTCCAAATTTTTGTTTTGTTTATTTAAACATTGTGGGTAAAAAACGAAAACATAAGGCACTTTAACTTTTTTCAAAAACGCCTACTATTTCTGACAGCATTTTAAAAATCTAAAATCTTTATTTTTTCATCTTTTTGTCGAATTTTTTGAAAATATTATGAAAATTTTTCGCAAATAATGTCCAAAATTTTTAATTGGTGGATTTTCGAATTCCTTATAAAAAATGAGGTGGAATCATTTATTTTATTTATTTTTATCTATTAAATCTTCGTATGTCAACTAATGAGTTGGTCGCGCGTTTATCATTTCTAAACTATGGATGAAAATTTTAACACTCGGCTGTACACTCGATAAATGCCATTCGGCACTAAATTTTTATAAATTTTATGGTGGTGGAAAATTCCCAATAAAATTTCGGGTGTTATAGGCGTCATTTTTTGTGATAGTCAGAACATTTTTTAATATCAAAACGCAATTGAAGATCAATTTTTATCTCAAAAAAAGTTGTTTTTCTCTACCTTTTGGCATTTTTGACCATTTTTCATGGAAAAAAAAACTTTGATATCGAAAAAATTTTTTAATGTGCAGAATTAAAACAAGACTTTTTAGCGCATGACACCCGAAAATGGAGTTTATTAATATGGTCTTCGAAATAAATTCTGTACTCGGGTTTAGTTGGAAATGGATTTACAGTGAAAAGTTTTTTTTTTATTTTCCCAGATAATTAGTTATGTTAAGAAATTAAAAATATAAACGTTCGCAAGAATGAACACTTTAATTGAAGAAAAAAAATAAAAAAATTAATTTTCACAATTTTTTTTCTTTCATATATCGCTCTGAAAAAATGTACCAATCTGCAGGACCTATGGCACCCCCTTTAGATCGATTAAGAAAACTCGAAAGTTGTTTTGGTTTGAACCGCCAGGGATAATTTCGACTCACTTATTATTCATGTCAAGTTATTACTTATCTCAATGTAAATTATAATTACGAGCTTTTGTTAAGTTAAAAATTATCTAATCTATATTTTGAGTGAGCTCTAATTTGCCCACACTTTTTCAACACGAAATGTTAGGACTCTAGCTTTCGCACTGCATAATTTCTGATCTTTAAAAATTATCACAGGGGCCCAATATCATCAAAAAAATACAAAAAAACTGTCGGCAATATATGGGGACAGAAATAAAGTTTAACAATAAGTTCAATTGAAGTTAAACACAAAAATGTGTAAAATAAACTACTCCACCCAACACAAATCAAAAAAAGAATCTTGAAATTCTGACTAAAGTGGACCACCGTGCGGCATTGATGACGCACTAAAAAAAAATTGTAAGAAAACCCTAAATCGCCCACGCAAATTCGGCGATATAGACGCTTTCGACGACATGGGTAATGAACGGAATTCAGCTAAGAATCGAAGAAATTCCGTAGGTTTTTTTTGGTGATATTGGCAAACTCGGCGATATTTGGCCGGCGATATAACCATTATGATGCCCGGGTAACACTAAAAACTTATTTTCTATTCTTTTAAACAGGCAAATAAGTTTTTAGTGTTACCCGGGCATCATAATGGATAGAGTCTACTTGTATCAGCTTGAAAATGAATTATCGACACGTGAATTTCAGATAAAATTATGTAATATTTTCAAATGAGTCAGAAATAATTTCAACTGACGTAAAGAACCCATTTCTTATGTTTCGTATTTAGGCAATGAGTTGGGAAAAGTGACAAACTCCCTAGTTATGCGGTTTCAACACGGTCGATAAAAAGGTTTTGAGGTAACATCAGACCAAGAAAAATAACCAATAATATTAAAAAAACAGGTTAGCTCCACCGAATTTTTTTCAACGTTTACACTAGGCTAAGCCAGGTTGATCAGTTATTGTTATCCATTGGAGTAAAATTTCTTATTTCAGTATTTTTTTATAACAACTTTTTGAGACAAAACTGGCATTAATTTAACGTCGATAAACATTTTTCCAAAAATGTTTGAAAAATCGAAACGTCGATATCTAAATTTTTCAATAAGGTAATTTTTCAATTTGGTTTCTCTGAGACAAATAATTCAGTGTTTTTATGGCGTCTTTTGGTAGCAATTTTGTGTTTTTTGAAGAATTCAATTTTATCATAACTTTCTCATATCGAAAATTTTCTAGAATTTTCGAAAAAACATCATTTTCGAAATTTATTACAATCAAATACTAATCATGGGTTGTGTTCTGAGCGTGAGTAAGCCTAGTTTAATAACGTCAACCTACGCAATAATATTCACCGCTTGAAACAACATCTACAACTAGTGATGAAGTGAAAAAAAAGTTTTTCGACCATTTGTATTTGACTTAGACTAGAACCATTATTCTTAGATGACCTTGTACAACCTGTTTTTCGTATCTTGTTTCCCAAAAGTCAAAATACGGGCAATAAAAATGTAGAAAAGTGTAGTTCATTCAAAAATCAACATCATAGTATCGCAATCAGACAATTCATTAAAAATAGTTTCTTAGTGAGAATTGTCTAACAATAAAGCTCATTGTGAAGGTCAAACTATAATTATTTAATAATTATTAGTAAAAGGCCTTTTTTGTTAAATTTTGTAATATCAATTATTGATACAATGATTTTAATTTTGACATGTAAGCGATTTTCTGTCGAATATTAAACAATGGAATTATTAACGATGATTTTATATAATTTACATCTTATAAAGAAATTAAAATAATTAATAAACTCTGATATAATACAGTGCCTACACAGTTGAAAAACTCAGACTATAATAATTTGATGGCGACATTTTTCTGATACAAAAAATAACAAGAAATTATTATGATTTTGGTTTCCTTACTCACACTAGCTTTTAACTTCTACAATTGAGAATTTGAGCAAAATCAATTTATCGCCATCCTACGTCCACGTTTAATTTTTTCCAATAATGACCTTCTTGTCGCAAGATGAAACACATTTCAATTCGTGTGTATACACATCTCACTGTGAGGGCACCGTCACGGTTCTACCGGGGTAAACACAATCTGACCATAAACTTTTTTTGTGTTAAGTTGCATTTATTAGAATGTCTTTGTATTACGTGTCGAAAAAGAATGAGCCCTGATGTTCTTACTTTAATGATTAAGTAAATACACTTATATTCTGTATATAAGTGCTCATCTGGTCTCAGGTTCTAATCTGTCGTGGTTTTAAAATGCATATCTTAGGGTAACAAGTATTCAGAAAAGTGATCACCCAGAAATAGCTTTACCAATCAAAAGGTTTTGTCGTTTTTACTATATTTTACTTTTGTAAAACACGGAGCACTATGGAAGAGAAAGATAGGAGAGACAATGTCTCTGAGACATACAGTATGTGTTTTTTTACTAGCGAAATGTAAATTGTCATTTAGGTAATTACGGCTAATAAAAAATGGTAACTAGGTGGATTTTATTTTGAAAGCCAAGCTAAAGCCGATGTCAAGGGTTTGAAAATTACCGTAATGACCTAAATGACAATTTTCATTTCGCAATTAAAAAAAACACATACTGTATATATGTTTCAATTTCATTGGAATCTTAGACATTTTGAGGAGGTTGTTCGGTTCAGAAGAAATACGTTTTTTGATAAACTTTGTTAAAATTTTGAAATTAATTTTCAATATTTAATGCTATTTTTGGTAAAACTGTCTGTACGTTTGAGTGGTATGCGAAAATTCATTATTGTTTAGCTTAAAATTAAAAATGCAATTCTGAAATAATTACAAAAATGTTCAGTTTGTGAACCTTATAAAAACAAATTTGCGATCAATTTAATTTGATGTCAAATATTTAATATTTCGTGTCATACTTGTGTTTTAGATGGGTTGTTATGCCTTACGACGAGCTTCGGCCATCGTATTTAGTTAAAACAATTTTATTTTATTTTTTAAATACTTTTTTTTAGCTGGTTATGCAAATTACGGAAATAATGTGTCGTAAAATATTTTGCTTAAAATTTGTATCTAGACTAAATCGCTCAAGAAAATGAAAATGAGCGTGGTTTCAAACAAAGATAAATGGAAGTTCGGTCACGAGGTGGCGTCTTAGTTAAAATTTGAGTCTTTTTTTGCAAAACAAGAAATATAAAAATCTGTTGGTGGCACTTACGCATGAAAGATGACAATTTATATTCGAAGGACAATTTCGCGAGGTTATCCACTGTACTAGATTATTTATCAGAAATTGAACATGTCAATTTGTAAAACACCTCTTCTGGTTCTTGCAGAATAAAAAAGTCTCAAATTATCAACTGTGGGCCAATGTAATAAAGACAATTTTTCAATCGTCATATTTTCGAACTAAATCCTCTCGATCGTCAGGAAACCAAAAAAAATTACAAGATTGAGAGTTATGAAGATTTTGAGGCGTTTTAATATATATCGTTTATATATAGCGTTTAATATATTGTTAATATATAGCGTTAATATATCGACAAATAAAAATCTTTAAAAAATTCAAATTATTTTTTAAAATCTTAAAAAAGAAAAGAATTATTAAGCTTTTAAACGGAAGAATATGAAAAAATGTAAATCTTGATCAGTTTTGACCATTACAAACTCACGTTATGCGTAAACAGACGGCCTTCCTCAACAATAAAGCCTCAGAAGCATCGTGGGTAGTTTTTATAGTTAAAATCAAAATTTTGGGTGTTTTTTGGGAAGTACTAGGAAGTTTAAAGAATAGGCTTCCTCTGATACTAGTAATCGTCAAAAAAAATGCCAAAAACATATACTAACAACACCCGTTTCGGCCCAAATTGAAATGGTTTATTGTTATAAGTAAAACTTTTCGAGTTTATGTTACAAAAATCATGATTCGGGTCGAGTTTTATCACTGGAAACCACATCCGAACTCTGAAAATCTTGAAAGGGAAATTTTGAATTTTCGGCATAATAATGTTGCGATAACATTAAAAAGATTGATTGTCGAAACCGCATTCAAACGCATCAAGACTTATATTTTCTGCTAAAATTGGATAATACAGTCTCTATTTTCAAATTGTGGATCGGTAGACTTTCAGACACTTTTTGTCCACTGAAATTTGATTATTTTTGAACAGTCCAGTCAAGGGTGTTATTTCATAAGACGCATATTTCGTCGAAATTGATTAATACATTGCAATCCTGACAAATAATAAAAGGCTCATAAACTTTTCAAGATAATCGTATGCTTGGAACTCTGAAAACTGGTAATTTTGTCACTAAACTCGTAATTACTGGTCATGAGGGACCCAATCCAAAATCAATATGATTCCGTGTTTTTTTTTGGTTTTTCCGACGTTATGCAGAAATCCGTTTTTCATTATCTCGAAAATTGGCTGAGATCGAACACTCCTTATTTTGGGAATTCTTATTTAAAAGCTACCTTAGTTGATATTAATTGAAGTTTATTTCGCAATGAACTTCTTTTTTGCAAGTCTGACAAAAATATTTTTTTTGAAAATAAACATCAAACTTTCTGTAAAAATCGGGTTTACTTGCCCGAAACTAATCCCAACTTGCTTAAGGGGGTAGCAGCGATGTGGCAGATTTTTTTTTATACTTTTTATCTCCAATAAAAGTGTTCATTCTTGCAAACGATTATATTTTTAATTTCTCAACATTCTTAAGTATCTGTAAAAATATCAAAAACCACTTTTCATTACAACTCCAATTCCAACTTGACCCGATGTGGGATTTCTTTGAAAGGCGATACTTATAAACTTCAGACATTTTCGGGTGTAATGCACTTATTAGTGGGAGAATCATTATCCACATGAAAAAATTTCTCTAGTATGAAAGTTTTTTTTCCATGAAAAAAAAAGAAAAACAACTTTTTAGGAAAAAAAATTGACCTTCAATTGAGTTTAAATATTAAAAAAAGTTCTGACTTTTCAAAGTAAAGTAGCCTATGACACCCGCAATTTTATATTGATTTTTTCAAAAAAATAAAATTTATATAAATTGCGTGCAAAATGGCACAAACCTGTGTCACAAGCAAGTGCTGTGAATGTTTATCAGTAGTTCAGAATACAATATTCGCTTGACTTCTACCATTGCATTGACAAGTATAGCAATCAAATAGATTCTATAAAAATTTCACATGTGATTTGGCTTTATTTTTAAAGGAGATTTCAATATACCAACACAATTAAAATTTTGGGCCTGATTTGCGAGAAATTTTATAATATTTCTAAAAAGTCGACCACAAATGACACAATAACATTTCATGATTTTCAAACCGCAGTCAGAAAATATGCTAAAACATGCATGAAAAAGTTAAAGTGGCTATTCTTTTTCGTTTTTATTCACAATTTCATAAAATTAATCAGAAAAAATTTTGGACGAAAAATGCTTAAGAAATTTTCATAAACTGCTTTGATTTTTTCCGAAATATTTTACGAATTATAAAATAAGAAGTTTGAACTCAAATCGTTCCTTCAAGGATGTGGACACGGAAATTTGCTTCTTATAAACCTGCTTCAGAAATAATTAATTTTTTTTCCAAATACGTAAGTACACACTCTTAGAAAGTTCAGCGAGTACTATTCAGAAGCATCTGATACCTCACATCCGCACCGCTCAGGAAATGGTCTTTAGTATGCGTCTCTTAAAAAGATACTGAAAAGCCTACTCTTCATTCATTTTCTCACATTTTTACTTGTTATTTGCAACTAACTTCCAAATATAAATGCGCATCTCGAGCTGGTGAAATTTAAAAAAAATTCTCTAGTGGTCAAAACATCCTATTAGTTTAGACTTTTCACGCTGTGTTTGACCACTAGAGGGCAAATTTTGAAAATAGATAAAAAATGGTTTTAATAGCTTATACACCATTATTGTGGTCAGCGTAACGATAATAAGCACAAAAAAATAAACCAACTTATTATTTTCGTAAATTAAATTCGACGCAGTCGTGCCACATCCATGCTACCCCTAATCTATTTTTGTCAAAACAACATTATTAAAAATAACCTTAAAAAGTGGCTGTAACTATTTATCCAAATTGTTATGTTTGAGCCGATGATCACGATCCGTTACCGTTTCATCCGATTTTAGGAAAACAAAAATAATTTAATTATTTCTTCTTTGATGTTTGCAGCCTCAAGAAAAAAAATCATCCCTTACTACGTTTCTAGATACCATTTTTAAGGGGGAAGCCAGCGATGTGCAGATGGTACATTTGTCAGAGTGTGATTTTTGAAAAAATGTGAAATTTTTTATTTTATCTTTTATCTTCAATAAAACGTGTTCATTTTTTGCAAAACGTTTATATGTTTAATTTCTCACATACTACAGTATCTGTAAATATCATAAAACCTACTTTTCATTACAACTCCATTTCCAACTAGACCCGATGTGGGATTTTTTTTAAATGCAATATTATAAACTTTCAGACATTTCGGGTGTAAGCACTAATTATGGGAGAATCATTATCCACATGAAAAAATTCGTTCTAATATGAAGTTTTTTTCCATGAAAATAGAGGAAACAGCTTTTTAGAGAAGAAAAAATCATGACGAAATCTGAAAAATGTCCTGATTCTTTAAAAAGTAAAAGCTATTACACCGCAATTTTATATAGATTTTTCGAAAAAATAAAAATTTATATAAAATCGCGTGCCAAAAGGCGCACAAACCGTGGTCACAAGCAAGTGTTGTCAATTTCATAAGTAGTTCAGCAACTAGTTCGATTGACCTTCCATACGGTTGAAATACGGAAACTCAATAGATACCAGACAATACACACAACTGATTCGGCATGATTTTTCAAGGAGAATTTAAAAAACATTTGTAAAAAATTTTGACTTGATTTGGCTAAGAGATTTTTCATAATATTTCTAAAAAGGAGAAGTTGACAAAAAATGAAATGAACATGTTATCTGATTTTTTAAACAGCATTCAGAAAATGTAAACATGCATGGAAAAGTAAAAGTGGCTGTTTTTTTTGTTTTAATTCACAGATTTTAGAAAAAAAAACAAAAAAAAAATTTTGGGTGAAAATGCCTGAATTTTAATATATTTTTGAATTTTTTTGAAAATTTTACGAGATTCAAAATAATAGTGAATTCTGCAACATCAATCTTCCTAAAATAATCAAAAATGATTTTAAATGAGCTGATACAGATTTATTCTGGTTCAACCTGACGATAACAAGCACAAAAAATCAACGCAACTAATGATTTGTAAGTTTAAATTGACGCCAGTCTCGCACCATCGCTGCTACCCCTTAAGGGGGTAGGTGCGGGGCTTTGGGTACCTTTCAATCACGCCTCAGAACAAATCTAGGGCAGTTGTAAAATTTCTGAGGAATCACGTTTGTAGATCTAGCCTTCCGTCTAACGATTACACATCTCAAAGTCAACTTGTTACACTCACACACCAGGTGCGTGAGTCTATATCTAGAGCACTAAAAACGTTTTTTTCAAAATCGATCTTCTCTTTAGACCCCACATACATAAGCGTCTGAAAATTTACACAGGAGTACGGGAAGAGTGAGGTTACTATTTTGGAGCCATTTTTTTGAATTTGCTCTTGAATTTTCTAGAATCACTTTGAACGCCGATTTTCACAATTTTTCTGTCTTCAAAGTGATACTTCTCCTAAACGGATGTTCCAGATAAGAGCCGTTTTCGACTCCAGGTAGATAAATGATAGTGTCGTCATATGTTGGCTCGGATTTTTTGAATTTCACCCTAGAATTCTAGAAATATGACTATAAGTAAACACCGGAAATGAAAAAGTTCGAAATAAAAAAATTCGTCTGACTAGGCAACAAAATACCCCAAATTGCAAGCTGAGATTTCACTGATCAAAAAGTTGGCTTACAGCTAATCAAAATTCTAACCGAATCAGCGTCAAATTCGATAATTAGGTTTAACATTTTGGCTTAAAATAATTGAAATTTCAAGAATTCGATTAACATATCGATAATTTTAATTCGATGCATCATTTTCGGTGGCTTATTCACCAATAAAAATGTTCATATCATGGTGGTGAATACCCGGTTTTATGCGGGTTAAAGCAAAAAAATTTCGAATTTTGAAAATTTTAGATTTTGTTCTAGATTGGTTTGGAAAAAAAAATAATTGGCCACATGAGATTCCTTGGTCACTTAGTAATAACCGATCATTAATGTACTCATAATTATTGCTCGTATAAAGGCTCAAAAAAAACCACAACCTACCCCTTAACACGTTTATGTTTCCATCGAGTATCATCATACACTCGAATGAGATCAAATCGACACCGAAAAACTCATACTTTAAATTAAAGAATCGATGAATTGTATCAAACCAATCGGCAAGCATTGTCATTATAAATTATAATTTTTATGGAGAATCTCCATTCAAAATTCATA
>SCLH01000365.1:768584-815144 GCA_004367855.1 Oikopleura vanhoeffeni | reverse complement strand
AAAAAAACCGACACCTACCCCCTTAAACAGTTTAATTTTCATCCCGAAGTATCATTACACTCGAGATGAGATCAAATCGACACAGAAAAACTCATACTTTTAAATAAAAATGAATGAATTGTATCAAACCAACGGCAAGATTTCATTATAAATTATAATTTGTTATGGAATCTCCATTCAAAATTCATAAATCTCATGAATCTGAAATTCACTAATTATTGAGATCGGGATCAAATTTGTAAGACAATTCATTTTCCCGAAAGTAACATCTATTGCAATTAAGCAGTGCAATTCAAAATGTTAAATTTTTTTTAACTTATTTTACTTTAGACTCTAGAACTTTTTTTAGACTTCACAATTATTCAAAAATTCATCACTGGTGCCCAGTTAACAAGGCGAAGTATCACGAATAAAATTTGTAAACTAGACTTCAAAGTCCTGGAGGTTAACCAAATAATTAGTTTCTAAGTTTAATTCAGGATATAAAAGTTACTTTTGGTCATATTCTAAAGTAAATTAAATTTTATCAAAATGACATATAATTTAAAAGTTATTTTTAGAAACAAGAGGTCACCTTTTAATCTGCATTTTCAAAAAAACATTAATAATTACTTCTACAGAAAAATTTATACAGGTTTATTTTTCTATGGTGACAATGTAAAAAATATTTATAATCAACATTTTCCAACGTTTCGCTCACACATATTGAAGCTGACTTTTTACAACACAGAAGTTCTGAAAAAGATTTTGAATTTTTACAAATATCAAAATTCAGTTTTTAAAACAATTAGCCTAAAGATTCCTTAGCATAAAGTTGCAAAACCATAAATATTATGGTAGCATATATCCATTATTATCCCCGGGTCACTTTAAAAACTTATTTGCATGTAAAAAGAATAGGGAATAAGTTTTTAAAGAGACCCGGGGATAATAATCCATATAATTTATTAATTAAGGAATTTTAATATAATTCATCTTGATTTTTAAATTTGTTCGTTCGACAAATCCTATTTTTACTTCTTGACATTGGCTTCATGTATCTTATCCTAACGCTGACTCAACGGATAAAAATATCGATCATCAATCCTTGGTCTCATTGAGATAAATATGTTGAAGAACAAATTTTTGTGAACGTTAATTCAAAAGCTAAGGTTAGTTGCATCGTAAAATCATAAAATTTTATTTCACTCGACAAAAATTAAGTTCAAACGAACGCAAGGGCTGATGATCGAATGAAGCTATCATTTTAAAATAATAAACTGTAAAAAATATAAATTTTTGTACTAAAAAACTGCAAAATCGAGTTGGTAAATCAAAGAAAATTCAAATATTTAACAGTTTTATTTATCATAATAACTCGGTTTGAGATCAATAATGATGAAAGTTGTTGTCATCTATAGCAATAAAACACTCCGATCTGACGATTTCTCTAAATATTTATGAAAATTAAGCGCAATTATTTATGACCTGCATTCAACCATCACGAGTTTAATCATCTTAATGAACCTTTAAAAGTGCTTCCTACTCAAAATTGTGCCTTTCGACACAATCAATTCTCAAATTATCCTTACTGGTTTCAACACGTTTGAATTGCATCGTTTGCCGATCCTGAACCGAGTCTAAATTCTAACTTCAATTGTCTTCGAATTTTTTCATTTAATTTAAATTACGATATAAAAAATTAATTTGATATAAAGTAGATCCCAAGAACTGAAAGCGGCAATTGTATTGACCACTTTTGACTTTGAGGAGTTAAAATAGTTTGGAAGCTGCATAACCTCCGGAGAATTTGAACACGCGGTCTTTTTGAAGGCATTTAGAAACAACTGAAAATATTTAATTCATTGCTTATTTTAAATCATAGAGCTTTTAAACTTTTTCGATATTATAAACCGACCATGAAACACTAACATGTGAAACTTAGGAAATATTTTTTTAAGTTTACATATTTGTAAAAATTTCAGAAACATTTTCAAGCTCTCATTTTTGTGAAATGTTCTAGGCTATCTCACTTTGATGCCTTATTTTTTGCTCACATTAAGTTGCATCTTGAATCAAGATTCTTGATGATCTTGAATAATAAATCGAAACGTTGGAATAAAAATAAGTTCCTAGAATATTACTGTTTATTCTTTAAATTCTTGGTACTTTTTGGTAATTTTTGTCGATAATGTTTCTAGAATATCGTATGTCTGTGTTTTTATAAAATTCCCTGTTCACTAGCAGTCCAAAAAAAATTCAGCTAAAACGTTATTTCTTATTTTTAACTTGAATTTAACAACAATTTTCATCACTGAGAAGCCCATTGGGCGAAAATTATTAACATGAAAAACATTTAAGCAAAATTTGATATGAAATCGCAAAAAAAACAAATAATTTTTGTTAGTTTTTAATTAATTCAATTGGAAATGAGTCATCTAAAACTCCAGTCGAAAACCAGTGTGATTGAAAATAAAACATCAGTCAAAACCAGCCACACACTATTCAAACCATTTGTCGCATAGGCAATGTGCCAAATGGCACAATTGTATCCTAACAGTAAATCCACAACTCTACAGATTAACCTGTGATGATCAAATGAATAAATTATGTTGAATGAGTAAATTTTGCAAAAATAGATACATAAATCGTCAGAGTTGAGTGTTCAAATAGTATAAATGATAACAATTATCGTCAAAATTAATCTCAAACTTAGTTATCATGCTAAACATAATATGTTAAATGTAATAATAAGCAATACTTTTTTGACTGGAAGGCTGGTTAAAAATTCCGATCAAAATTCTTTGATCTTGCTTTGAACCGTTCTTGAAATGCAGATGACATGATTTTGACAAATTAAAATTTGCGTACAAGATGAGTTTTTTATAGTGATGCAGTGATAATAGAAAAGCGTTTATACTATGAACTTTATAGTTTGTTATAAAAATCACTCACAGATCAATAAGATGGGGATAATTTTGACACGTTAAATTATCCGAAATTCCTAGTTTTATTTATTTCGATATATAATATATGTTACATATATGTATAAAAATTACGATCCACCTATTAATTAATTAATCGAATAAAGTTTACCGATACACCGGTTCATAGATAAGAGTTGCGCGTTCTTGCCCTCCCTCATTAAAATGCTAAAGCAGTAATAAACTTGACTAAATACAAATTTGAAAAAAACTTTCATTGTTTTGACAAAAATTTTGGAATAAAATTTTATATACTTTTTTATAAGCATAAAATGCTTTGTTAAATTTTGATATCATTCCGATTANTGAGTTTTTTATAGTGATGCAGTGATAATAGAAAAGCGTTTATACTATGAACTTTATAGTTTGTTATAAAAATCACTCACAGATCAAGATGGGGATAATTTTGACACGTTAAATTATCCGAAATTCCTAGTTTTATTTATTTTCGATATATAATGTATGTTACATATATGTATAAAAATTACGATCCACCTATTAAACCATTAATCGAATAAAGTTTACCGATACACCGGTTCATAGATAAGAGTTGCGCGTTCTAGCCCTCCCTCATTAAAATGCTAAAGCAGTAATAAACTTGACTAAATACAAATTTGAAAAAAAATTTCATTGTTTTGACAAAAATTTTGAAATAAAATTTTATATACTTTTTTATAAGCATAAAATGCTTTGTTAAATTTTGATATCATTCCGATTAAGTTAAAGATGGATTGAATTCTTCCCATGATTTCGATTGTTCCTTGTCTCTCAGCTCAGCTTCTATTTTCTCGATTACTTTTTACAGATACTTTGGATTCTTTACAAAAGTTAAGACGTTTTTTCTTTATATTATTTAGAACAATATACAAATAATATATAAATATACACAAAAAAGGGTGGAGATTAAATTCTATCAAAATTGACCGAAAATAAAATTGGGAAAATAAAAATTGAGGCGCTCGGGGGCGACATCGTAACGTAAAACGCGATAGAGAGAAAGACCATGGTGAGATTAGTGCAATAAGAAAGTGAAGTTTACTCATTATTAAAGTACAACACTTGAGGTGCTTGCAATTGAAATTTTGAAAATCATGCATTTCTACACTAATAGACGCCTGGGAAAAATATAGGAAAATAATGTTTTTCTAAAAATTTCTTTAATAAAATTTAATTTTTGTTCATATTTTTCCCCCAATAGGCTTCTTCAGTAAACTTCGAAAATAACATCGAATTAAACATTTGAAAAAGTTTAAAAACTTGCCTGAATACAAAGTTTTTTTGGAGTGACAGATGTTTAAAAACACAAAAATAAAAAAATTTAGAAAGTTCAATAAAATTTTTGAATGAGTCTCTTGAAACGCTGATTGTTACAAAAAACTTTGTTCCAGGAAAGTTTTTATTTTGTTTCATCTTTTCAATTCAACAATTTTTTTAAATTCACGGAAAAAGCTCATAATGAACTGCTCATTGAGCAAAAATTATGAACAAAAATAACTTATGTTGAAGAAAATTCAAATTGCAATCGCAAAAAAACAAATGAACAAAATATTGTAATTTTTATCTAAAGTGAAAGTCTCGAATTCTAAAAATGTATCTGTTTGATAAATATACGCAGCCAAACTATCAAATAGGTACATTTTAAAAATAGTTACTATCTTGAAAATGATTGAAAACTTCCTTTCATTGCAACACAACGTCAACCTAAACTTTAAGGTACAATAATCCAACTTGAAATTGGTTCTTAAGACGATGGTTAATAATTTCAGACAATCTTGGGTGTACTAAGTACACTGTACTCAAGGACACTTGGCTGTCAGGGAAATCACATACAATTTTTGATATTTATTTAAGGAGGATTCGGTTAAAAAGTTTAAAATTTCATAATTATTATGCTAAACGGACCTGACTAAACTGCGTTCAAACACAAGTTGGGCCGATTACTTGTGTTTAAAAACAGTTTAGTTTTCGAAATTGTCATGGTTCATCATGAAAGATGTATCTTGCTTATGACTACAAATCACCAACCCATTTAAAAATAGTCAAAGCTTGATTTAAGGCAGTAACCGACGCGTTTCACTGTTTTTAAAACACCATGTAGTTGATGAGGAAGAGTAGTACGAGTTGAAATTAAGCAGTGTTAATGTCTGTTATTTGTCAAAAAAGTAACAAATAAGTTTTTGTTATGACGGAACGGTAGTAGGTACCGGTCCAAAAAGTCGACTTTCGGCTTTTTACCGATAAATCATTTGCAAGGAAATATCAGAATTTTTTTATTTTCGTACGCCCCACTAATAATGTGGTTTCTTCTGGTACTATGGAGTAGAAATTGATTTAGGTTCTATTTGCTGTCAAATCGATGAAATTTACACGTAAAATTTGCCGATTTCGGTATCTTCACCCTCTGTTAAAATCATTTCCTGCACTGGTATCAAAAACTTTTCACACAAAAATGTCATCTTCGCAATCGATTAAGACATGGTACTATGAGCTCGGTTTCTTGATATCTGATTAAGCTTTTGATGAACACATGTGCAAAGTTCCGGTACCATAAAATATTGACCATTTCACGATTTAAAAGATATTTTTTAGCTCTTTTTGGCGATTTTTTTATTTATTTTTATCGGTCTGAAAGATTAACTAACAGGCTAACTTGTCCAAGTAAAATTAATACTGAAAAAAATACTTAGGAAAAATTCGAATTTCCGAAATTTTTTTTGGTCAAATTTTTTTAATTGATTTGGAAGCAAACCGATGACAAAATTTGAATGCAAGAAAATTTAAGTTTCTACTATGTATGGATCTCGAGAAACAGCCTCCGTCGGTTACGTCAAATTTCACCATCTAAAAAATATTGTTGACATTTTTTTTGAGATTATAAAATTTTTTCTTCAGTGGAGTTCAAGATTACATTGCAGGCTACCTGGTGCAAGTTAAATTAAGGTTATCGATCATACCGTTCAAAAAATAAAGCATAAATACTGAAAAAAATACTTAGGAAAAATTCGAATTTCCGAAATTTTTTTTGGTCAAATTTTTAATTTTTTAATTGATTCAGAAGCAAACCGATGACAAAATTTCGAATGCAAGGAAATTAAGTTTCTACTATGTTTGGATCTCGAGATACAGCCTGCGTCGGTTACTCCCTTAAATAAAAAGTTTTTCGAATATTATATAAATTATTATTTATATCCTTAATTAACCCGGAAAATCAAAAACAAGATGCGTCATCTCTAAGCTTTTTATAACTTATCTCAAGTTGTTCTAAGCCAAAATTTTAGATTTTTTAAATCACCTAACCATAAACAACAATAAGACTTGCTAATTGCAATTTGTTATCTATCTTCATTGTTGTTATAAACCTCACGGCTAACAGTCTCATCTTAACATTGTTAAATGGCTAATAAAAACTTTGTACTGAATAAAAACAATATATTTCACACAATGGCCAGTGGCCACCTCAACACAATCCAGAGGAACCGGTCAAGGAATAATTGCAAGTTCATTCTCACGCTTTCATAGATCAAAAAGACTCCTAGAATACACACAAATATGTGATGAGAAAACATTGATCCCTTCCTTCTACCAAGCAAGGTACAACACGAAAGTGTACAACACGATTAAAAACATTAAAAGTTGAAACATTTCAAGAACGAAAACATTCTGCAAAGCCAAAAATTAAAAATCGAAAAAACTGAAATCAAATTTGAGAAAAGTTTAAACTTTGAACTACTGATTCGCAAAATTTCAACACTTTGTCACACGCGTACCTAGAAAAATGTCGTCAAAAATAAATTGTTTCAACGAAAAAGTCATCTGGACGAAAATTCTAAAATACTAGACTGTTTTTTGAATTTTTAACCAAATCGGTCTTTATCCGTTTTTATGAATTTTTTCTCCATATTTATTATAAGATCATCATACGGACTATGTCAACATTGTTCAGCATTACTAACATTAAGTTTTTCGAATCTGCCCTTGATTATTTCATGTATTCAAGGACATTTTAATCAAGACAAATTCCAAAAACAGCAAAAATGAAGAGAAAATTTTTGCTAAAAAGTGACTAAATTTCTATTATATTCGATAAAAAAATTATTCGATAAAAAAATTACAACACATTTGATCCAAATACGTTTTTGAAATGAATACCTGAAAAATTTTAAATTAATGTTTTTTGAAAAATTATTCCCCATCCATATTTTGAGATTAATACAACCGGCTACCGGTAGTAGTGTAGGTCAGTACGCCCAAGTGCAACATTTTCCACTTTCCCCCAAGCGTCAACATGTAACCCCCCCTCTTTTGAATATATGTCACCCCCCGGAAAACCCTAAAACTGATGACATGTTACCTTGAATCGGAACCTTGTCTCAGATTTTTGCCGTTTTCCATTGACTTTGAATCCTTGTCCTTGTCTCATATCCCCTATTCACACTTTTGTGAATATTCCGGCCCTGATTAGGAAACGTAGTGTGTTTTTGAGTAGTAGGGCCGGGATATTCACAAAAGTATGAATAGGAGATATTCTTGTGGTGGTTAATTGACTTGGATGATTATCGTTGTTTCAGATCCTTGTCGTTCATCATTAACTTTGATTCATGCCGTTGTCCATTGCCTTACATCCTTGTCGTTGTCTCATATATGATCTTTGCAGTCTGATCTTTTGATTTTTGTACATTTTCAATTTTTATTTCACAAAATAAAAGAAGGGGGGTTCAGGTGAACCCTTTGGGAAAGTGGAAAATGTTGCACTCGAGCGTATTGGCTAACACTACTACCGGTAATCCAAAAAAACGAAAGTAAAAGAAATTTGGAATAATTTTCAAAATCTCTTTTCAATTTTGAAGCCGGTCTTAAAATTCTAGCATTGTTGTATCTTTTATTTGGCAGAACATATTTCAAAATGTCTTCAGGTCCGGTTACAACTTTACTATCCATAACGGAGACGCTTCTACGCAGACCCAAAACTAAGCCTTATGTCATAAACATGATGTTAACAACAGGAAATGCGTGGGAAATGCCTGTAACTCACAAAAGATTAAAATAAAAAGTGTAGTTTATTTGGTGCTCAAAAGACAAGCATAATGAGATGAAAACCCTGTTTTGTGTTTTCATCCCAGAGTGATTGGTTTAACGTTACACTCTATTTTCTTAACAACCTGTTCTCTCGTAGATCACATTTAACAATAATATACCGTATGTGATTAATTTGAGATAGTTATCAGAAAATCGAATCTGTTTTTCAAAACACATGCGCAGTTGTTTGACGGAACATCGTAAGCAGGTTGGAGTTGATGGCGCATAGATCAGTTATTTTACATGTATCAAGCTTATTGACGCCAAAATAGAACTTGATTTGTTGTTCACTAAAATAAACTTATTTTTTACTGAAATTTAGAGGTACTAAAATGAAATATAAATAAGGAAAACTAATCCAATGAATTATCCGAATTATTTGAGATTGATGCTGAAAGTTAACCTATAAGGGTAAAAACAGAAGTTTAATTTTTTTTGTGTAAATTTAAAATTTGGGCAAATTTTATTTAAGTTTCACCACAACCGCAGGCAACAAAGTAAAAACTCGAATATCCCCAAAAAATTGAGCATAATTTCCTGGTGATGATATTATCAACTATAGTTTATTGTCGAAAACAAGATTCTAATAAAAGACAAATGAGTTCATTGTTAATATGAATCTTTTTTCATTAAGAATCATCTAGATCAAGTTTCCTAAAGGATCCTACACCACCAGAAGTAACTTTCCAGATAAATTATTCAACTTTTATATAAAGTATAAATTATTTTGAAAACATGACATTTTGGCACTAAGGACCTTTTTCAAGTAAACTTTTTCATTTGAGTTACTTAAACTTCAGCAGATATCTGGAAATGCACCGAAAGATAGGAAATAAAATTTCAAATAAATTTCATTCAGTCCGAATATTTAGTCTTGAGCGAAATGTTAATAAAAAATAGTCTCAGTATGAAATTAACCCTTGTGAGCACATAAAAAAGTTCTGACAAGGCACCAGAGCCTATATATAGGCTCAACTTTGAACGTTGTTAACAGAAAGCTCAGATCATTTGGACTTTCAATTTTTTCTGCATCAGAAAGTTGAAAAGTTATATTTTTGTATCGGGCATTTTACATTCTTGAACACTGTAGACAATTTTCGATTGCTTAAATTAATTTTTATAATAAATAATATTTTCATAGAATACTCAAATTTGAAATTTCACTTCCAGATAAAAATAACTGTCACTAGATATAGATTAGTTTTTATTTTGAGTGTTATGCATGCACAAAACACTTTCCTAAAAACTAGTCGATCTCAGAATCGTATTCGATTTCTGGTTCCAAACTATTCTTCTTCGGAAGTAAAACATAAACGAAAAATCGTGAAAAATCAGTCCTCTATAAAATCGGAACCAATAATAAATTATTTTCTTCGAACCGCGTCAAAATTCTTTATGATTCAGAAGAAAAAATATTAGAATGATTTTTTTGGCGATTTTTGGATAGTTTTAGGTCACTTGGGCCGATATGGATTAGGGACCCTTCACTCACAGATCCAGTATATTTAAAAAATGCTGAATATGAGCATTTTATTGGCTGGATGTGCTCAAATCTGACCTATAAAATCTTCCTATTTTGTAATCCAGAGTTTCGACTGGGTGCTGGTATGCCGCGTTGTTTTTTTCATTCAAATTTGTACGATCTGTAAACTTAGGGCGCTTGATCCATATATTGATAAAGAACGCTCAGGGAACATCCACGCCACGATAGATTCTCGGAGGAAAAACGTAAATCTTTGAAGGGGCAGGTTTTGGAACGCTCTGGGGAGTCTCCCAGTGGGGACATCTACGCCATTTTCGAATTTCCGGAACGCTCTGGGGACATCAACGCCCCTGTTTCAGTTTGATTGAGGTTCAAGAGCAAATTTTGAATTCAATAACATTTTTTAAAATCGATGTTCTCGAATTATTTTTTTGTGTCAGTGTGTTCGTCAAGTGCGAAAACCAATATAGATCAGAATAATTTTTACAATTGACAATTCAGGTAACTTTCACTTAAGAGTCAAGAAATAAATTGAAATTTTTCCGTACAATTTCTGACATCATGTGAGCAGTCAGGATTTTAAATTTTTTGTCTCATTGGCCAATCAAATGGTCAATTTCAAACAAATTCTAGACAGGCTAAAGGCACATGGGGGTAACGCGTGGACCATAAAGTTACATCTGAGAGTTAATGACCATTTGCGAGATCTTTGAGTCAAATTACACCTGTCATAGAATTTTTTAACCATTTTTGGAAATCTGAATTTTCATATCCAAGGGCAAATAAGCAAAAAATTAAAATCCTGACTGCTCACATGATGTCAGAATTGTGCGGAAAATTTCATTTATTTATTGACTCTCAAGTGAAATTTGACTCTGAATTGTCATTTTTTAAAAAAAATTATTTGATTATATCCCTCATTCACACTTTGTGAAATCCGCCCTGAAGGAAAGTGTGTGTTTTAAGTAGTAGGGCCGGGTATATTCACAAAAGTGTGAATAAGGGATATATAGGTTTTCACACATCACGAACACACTGAACACAAAAAGTAATTCGAGAACATCGATTTGAAGAAATGTTATTAAATTAAAAATTTACTCTTGAACTTCAATCAAACTTGCGTAGATGTCCCAAGAGCGTTCCTGAAATTAGAAAATGGCGTAGATGTCCCCAGAGCGTTCCAAAACCAAAACCTGCCTCTTCAAAGATTTACTTTTTTTCCTCCGAGAATCTATCGTGGCGTGGATGTCCCCTGAACGTTCTTTATCAATATGCACTTAACTAACAAGGATTTAATTAATTTAGAAATCTACTTTTTTAATGAGATAGTGTGATTTAAAATTAACAATAATTTAATAAATGCTATGAAGAGTATTTTCTTGGTCGTTTCTTTATTCTGAAACTGGATAATTTTTTTTCCCGATCCCGTCCAGAATTTTTGTCTAACTGTTTTCTTGAAAATTAATTGCAGGTCAATAAATTGTGCACAATTTCCAAGCTGAATGTTAACCAGCAAGATTCTTGCTGCAAGAACTGGAATTCTTCTACGTCAATTTTGAATTTCCATAATAATCAACAATTACATTTTGTTTATAATGGAAGAGTGTGCTTATTATGAATATAATAAATTGATGATGAACAATTTTGAAAAAGTCTAGACGATCTCCATTATATGTTCTCCAGAATTAAACGATGGATATCTTTTCTCTAGAATATGGTGCGGAAATCGTCTAGACTTTTTAACTTCATACTTCTCGTCTTGATTATAATTCTCAACGTGTTGATTTTCATAAAAACAAGGAATCAAAATTTAAACAAATTACTCCAAATATATTGATAAATTTGTGCCACCTTAGTTTACAAATTTCAGCTGTAGTAACATTTTTTAATTATGATAGACACAGTATGTAATGTCTACACATTTTTTCAAACAATGTGAAATCCGACCTAGTCCTATCCGATCAGGCGCGAGCAACGATCCGATCTAATTATTTTTTTTCAACTCGGGATCGATCTGATCAGCAAAAATTTTGAGGCCCGAAATTCCGATCCGATCCTATATTCAAAATCTGATCGCGAAACTAGGGAATTACTTTGAACCCATTGAACAGCCCTAGCAGGGCTGCCCTACTCACCCTTTTCTAACCTTTTTTTCTCTGTATTATTTGCAAAAGTTATAAGTGTTCAGTGGTTAAATTCGAAAAAGTAATTTTCATCTAGAATTTTTTTTAGAATCTTTTGAACGAACAAGCTAGTATCTAGCTTAACAGACCGCGTTTCGGGTGGACAATCTCAACTTGAGATAAGGTGGGGACGGGAACACAAAAAAACACGAGGGAGAGTAGTGCCTTATGGTTTTTCAGCATTTGGAAATCCTGATATAGAAAAAACAGTACACTTCGTTCCAATTTTCAAAGATCAAACAAAAAATTGGTTCGGAAAAATTTAGAAATATTTGAAAAAATGATGGGCTTCCTGATTCTGGCTAAATAAATCGACTGTACTCCGCAGTTGAAATAATTGATCTATCCAGCGTATTCTCGCGAAGCTTTCTCGTTCAACAACAAGAAACACAAAATGTATTATTCCTTTTTGGCAATTATTGTTGTCATCACATGGCTGAAAAAAAGAATTGGGAGGGGAAAAAGCCATTGTTTCACCAGAAAATAAAAGGTTTTTTTGCACAAATCGTTTTTGCAAGCTTTGTGGTTACACCAGGGTCGGCAGGTTTGCTCTGCTCTGCGTCTACCGCTTGTCTTCCTTTTTTTTGAAGCAGAGCAAACGGATTGGAAAAGCAAGGTACGAGCAGAGCAATAACTTTTAAAAAATTCCAAGGGGGAGAGCAGAAGCAGACATACGTTTTGAAAAAGATCAGGTAGCAGCCAGAGCAGAGCAAAGCGTTTTTTAACAAATTTTACAGAGCAGAGCAACCCAAAATTAAACAAACTCTACCTTGAGATTGCCGTATTATTTGGTGTTCGATATGAGAAAAACAGGGATGCCAAAAATTGCCAAACATTTGTTTGCTCAAAACACTTCTGGGTCCCTGGAAGCTATTTTTCCACCCGTGAGTTGTCCGTCTCGCGGTCGCTGTACATTTAACTTTTGTCTGAGACCACGGCGGTAGTGGCAGAGCAGAGTATGACAAACACTTTTTAGAAATCTCAAAACGAATGAATTTTTTCGAGAGTCTTTCTGACAATTGGTTACTAAAAAATTTTTCGAAAAACAAATTCCGCTAATAAAAAAATTGGAAAAAAAATTACGAACGCCGATAAGGAGTATTAATTTGTGAATGTGATTTGTGTCGAAAAATGAGCCCAAAAATCGCCGGAGCCGAATAAAGGAAATAGAATCATTGGTGCAATTTTGCAAAAAATGAGCCCCAATCCGGCCCGAATCGAATGAAAGGGCAAACATTAATTTGAATTTTAATTCTGTTGAAATGAGCCTCAAATCGGCCGGAGCCGATAAAGGGAGATAGTCACTAGTTCGAAAGTTATTGTTTTTTTGGGGGTGCAAAATGATAGCCCCAAATCGGCGAAGGCCCGATAAAAGGGGAATTATATTTATTTTATTTTTGTTTTGGATGGAAAATAAGCTCAAATCCGGTCGGAGGCCATAAGAGGATGATTTTTTTTGAATTTTAATTTTGTTGAAAAATGAGCCCAAAATCTGCCGAAGGGCCGATAAAGGAGATATGTATATTTTTTATTTTATTTGTTAGAATGACCCAAATCGGCCGAGGCCCCATAAAGGAGAAATATTATTCTACATTTAATTTTGTGAACTAATGAGACCAAAATCGCCGAAGCCGATAACAAGGGACGATTTTTAGGAGGTTATTTTGAATTTATTTTGAGATTTGAAAAATAGCCCCAAACGGCCGAAGGCCGATAAGTCGGAAAAATTATATTTAATTTAATTGTTGAAAAAATGAGCCACAAATCGGCGAGGCCGGATTAAAGGGGAAATTATATTTTATTAATTTTGTTTGAAAGTCATGAGCCCAAATCGGTCGAAGGCCGAATAAAAGGAGAAATATATTTTTAATTCAATTTTGTGAAAATGGCCTCAAATCGCCGAGTAGGCCGATAAAGACGATATCATATTTAATTTAATTTGTTGAAGAATGAGCCAATCGGGCCGCAGGTCCGATAAAGGTGAGATATTATATTTTGCATTTAAATTTGTTCGAAAAATATGATTCGAAGATGTAAGGCCTAGGTCGTACAAATGGAATTCTTTGGAATTATGCTCAAAGTGCAGATTTTCCAAAATGACTCTGAAAATTAGTCCCAGATTTGACAGTTTACCAGCTATTTTTTAAACAAGCAGAGCCTGATATCAAAAACTTTTGCATCTTTAGACAACACTTCACTGTGCATTTGTAATTTCACACGTATCTGATACATTCCATTTCAACTTTTTCATTTTTATTTTTAATTTTGAAAAGTTCAACAAATGAAAAAAAAATGACAAAAGGCTTCAAAATAATTTTTCCGTAATTTTACATTTTTAAGGATTTGGTGTTATTTTTACTCGTAGCGTCAAATAAAACCAAATTGCCCTTGCAATTTAAATAATAAATTATCCAATAATTTTTTTTACGCTTTTTTGGCGGCCAAAAGCAAATTCCGACAAGTGTTTTTTAGGAAAGTTTTAAAAACGTAGGTGTGATGCGTTGGTTGGATTGTATCAGATTACTATTAAATACAAATCTCACCGTGTAAGTGTTTTCTTCAAATGCAAAAGTTTCTTTGGATCATCAGCTCTGCTAAGTTTATCCCAAAAATAGCTTTCGTAAACTGTCAAATCATGGGACACAATTTTACCCAGGTTCATTCTGGATTCTGCACTTCGAGCAATAATCCAAAAATTTTCCAATTGATTAGACCTAGCCTTAACTCTTGTCGAATCATTTTTCGACAAATTAAATGTCAAAATAATGAATATCTCCCTTTATCGGCCTTCGGCCATTTTGGGCTCATTTTTCAACAAAAAAATTTAAATATAATAGTCTCCCTTTAATCGGCCTTCGGCCGATTTGCGGTCTTTTTCAACAAAATTAAATTCAATATTATATTCTACCTTTTATCGCCTTCGGCCGATTTGGCTCATTTTCAAACAAAATTAAATTTCAAATAATCAAAGTTTCTCCTTTATCGCCTTCGGCCGATTTGGCTCATTCTTTAAACAAAATTAAAGTTAAAATATAAATTTTCTCCTTTATCGGTCCTTCGGCCGATTTGGGCTCATTTTTCAACAAATTAAATTTCAAATATAATATCTACCTTATCGGCCTTCGGCCGATTTTGGGCTCATTTTTCAACAAAAATTAAATCTTAAAATTAAATTTTTCCTTTATCGGCCTTCGGGCCGATTTTGCGGCTCATTCTTCAACAAAATTAAACTGTAAATAATTAATTTTCTCCTGTTTATCGCCCTTCGGCCGATTGTTGCGCCATTCAACAAAATTGAATTAAATAAATTTTCTCCTTTAATGCCCGGCCTTCGGCCGATTTGGGGCCATTTTTTCAACAAAATTAAATTTCAAAGATATAACATCTCCCTTTACGACCTATCGGCCCGATTATGTCATCATTTTTCAACAAAATTCAAATTTCACTTTAATATCTCCCTTTATCGGCCTTCGTCCGAATTTTTGGTCTTATTTTTCAACAAAATCATTAAAGTAAAATAAATTTTCTCCTTTATCGCTTCGGCCGATGTGGGCTCACTTTTCAACCAAATTAAATTTCAAATATAATATTTCCCTTGATTGGCCTTCGCGATATAGGGCTCATTTTGAACAAAATAAGATGCTTGTTATAGTAGATGCTGAAACATCGAGGCTCGATCGCAGGTTAGTTTTCAGGCAAAATCTCTCAATAATGGGTACAGATCTATCATACTGATACCCACCTTTAATTAGTTTAAACCCTAAATAACCTAAAATCCTTGTTAATAATACAAATCCCTAACCCCCCTTAATACCTATCCGTATTAGTGTATACCCTCTTAGACTTAATTGCACGCCAAACACCTCTTGATATTATCTACCTTGCTCTTGGTTTGGTTCATCCAAACTATATTATATTTTTACCCCCTCATAACCCTCAATTTGTACTCGAGAAACCCCCCCCCCCCTCCCTCAAAGTTTTGTGCTTTAAACCCCTAAAAAAATTAGAGCAGACCAGAGCATAAAAAAATTTTTTTAGAGCAGAGCAGAGCAAAAAGATTTTTTTTCGGCTTTAGAGCAGAGCCAGAGCAGTCAAAACTTTAAGTCCGTTTTTAGAGCCAGAGCAGAGCAGAGCAAACCATTCAAAAAATGGTCCTAGAGCAGAGCAGAGCGAACCGAAAAAAAAATGGTCCAGAGCAGAGCGCAGCAGAGCGCACCGACAAAAAAGGGTGCTAGAGCAGAGCAGAAGCAGAGCAAACATTTCAAAAAATTCTCCCGACCCTGGTTACACTACACTTAAATAACAGTTTGCAGAGGCACACCTACTTCCGAATAAGAATATTTTGAAAAAAAATGCGCACATATATGTTGACTGTCAAATTCCAGAGTTAAAAAAAAAATTTGCGAATAACCGTATTTTACTAAAAATGCCAAGAAATATTTTTGCAGGACTTTGTCCAAATGCTTTAATAAAAATATCTTTGTAAGCGCACCAGTCCTATCACCGCTTCCAAAAAAAAAAGGAGATCATCCCCCTCCGATTTTCCATCCCTAGCCCTTTTTTCCCCCAAGAAAGGGGTGGATGAGGGGAATTGAGCATCCCATCCTTTTTTATACCCTTTCTATCCATTATATAAAAAAATTTGTGATATGCATTAATTGAAAAAATGACTAAAATCGTACAATTGTTAAAGTTCGTAGATGCAAGGGAAGATTTTATCCGTACGCTGCATTAGAAATAAACCCATTATTATACAAGCTGAAATTCGCAGATACGACTAAATATTAAAATAAAATTATTTTGGCATGAAAGAGTTTTAATTTTGGTGAAAACGGAGTAAACTTTATATACGAGAATTTCATAGAAAAAAATTCGTCGAATAAGACCGCTAATTTAGTAAAATAGGACTCTTTTAAATTACAAAAAAAAACCTTAAGAACAATTATCCAAATTTGAACTTGTGAATAAAGCAATGGTTTCCTGGCTGCAAGCCGAGTCTGCTTTCCCTGATTTTNTTTTTTTTCAACTCGGGATCGATCTGATCAGCAAAAATTTTGAGGCCCGAAATTCCGATCCGATCCTATATTCAAAATCTGATCGCGAAACTAGGGAATTACTTTGAACCCATTGAACAGCCCTAGCAGGGCTGCCCTACTCACCCTTTTCTAACCTTTTTTTCTCTGTATTATTTGCAAAAGTTATAAGTGTTCAGTGGTTAAATTCGAAAAAGTAATTTTCATCTAGAATTTTTTTTCAGAATCTTTTGACGAACAAGCTGTATCTAGCTTACAGACCGGTTTCGGGTGGACAATCTCAACTTGAGATAAAAATCCTGTTTAGCGGGAGTGAACACAAAAACAGAGGGAGGGATAGGCCGTTATTGGTTTTTCAGCATTGGAAATCCATGATATTTATGAAAAAGTACACTTCGTTCACAATTTTTCAAAGATCAAGAAAAAATGTTCGAAAATTTAGAAATATTCGAAAAAATGATGGCTTCTGATTGGCTAAAAATCGACTGACTCCGAATAGAAAAGTAATATTATCAGCGTATTCTCGCGAAGTTTCTCGTTCCAACAGAAAAATGTCTTTTCTCTTTTGGCAATTATTTTCACATGCTGAAAATTTGGGCAAATGCCATTGTTTCACAAAAATAAAAGGTTTTTTTGCACAAATTGCCAAAAAATCGTTTTGCAGAGCTGTGTACACTACACTTAAATAACAGGTTTTGCAGAGGCACACCTACTCCGAATAGGAATATTTTGAAAAAAAAATGCTGCTTACATATATTTTTGACTGTCAAATGCCAAGAGTTAAAAAAAATTTTTGCAGAATAACCGTATTTTAGCTAAAAATGCCAAGAAATATTTTTGCGGACTTGTCCAAAATGCTTTATAAAAATATCTTTGTTAAGGCGCACACAGTCACTATCAGGCTTCCAAAAGGGATGCATCCCCCTCCGATTTTCCATCCCTATGCTCTTTTTATCCCCCGAAAAGGGGATGGGATGAGGGGGAATTGGATGCATCCCATCCCTTTTTATCCCTTTCTATCCATTATATAAAATAAATTTGTGGATATGAATTAATTGAAAAAANACTAAAATCGTACAAATTGTTAAAGTTCGTAGATGCGAGGGAAATTTCATCATACGGGCGGAATTCGAAGATAAAAGCCAGATTTGATTATACGAGCTGAATTCGCAGATACGGACTAAAATATTAAAATAAAATTATTTTTGGATGCAAAGAAGTTTTAATTTGTGAAAACGGATTAAACTTTTATATACGAGTAATTTTCGATAAGAAAAAAATTCGTAGATAAGCACGCAATTTGTAAATAAGGACGTTCTTTTAAATTACAAAAAAAATTTATAAGAACGAAATTATCAAATTTGAACTTGTGGAATAAAGCAATTTTTTTGGCTTAAAGCCAGTGGCTTTCCCTGGATTTTCTATCCCTATCCCCCTTCTATCCCCCTAAAGGGGATAAGTCTATCCTTATCCCTTTTTGGAAGCCTGGTCACTATATAAAATTAAATTTGAAAAAGGTGCTACGCTTACGCAAATTTGAGATTTTATTTATTCAAAATAAAATTTTCGGACAAAAATATTGCGATTTTGAATTTGGTGTGACGAAATAAAATGATCCCTGCCCTTCAATTCACAGAAATATAACTTTGTATCGACCAACCGAGGAAGTTGAAAAATTCCGATAACAGCCTAGGGATGGATATCAGTGTGGTGTACTATAGTAAAATAGGGATTTTTAGCGATGGGTGAGGTGAGAGGCCGCCTGTCGGCCTATCAGAGACGTTTATTTCCCAGTCCAGTACATTCTCACGTTTTTTGTGTTCCCTCCTTCTGAACAGAATATTGTATTGCTCCAGCAATAGTTTTTTTGCAACGTTTCGATTTTCTTTAACACCTTGGGTTGCTAAAAGAAAAAATCGAAAAGTTGACCTTAAAAGTTTTCAGTGAAAACAGTTCGGCAACGGTTTTTACTTGGGCTTTAAACTTAACTATTATGAATTTTCTTATTCGACCTTGGCTGTACACAAATAGTTTAAAATAGCTGAAAAGTTTTGCCGTTTGTTTACAGTGTTTTTTCTAACGAATTGTTGATGTGCGTGATAATATTATTGGTTAATAAAATTAATAATAAACCCGTTATTTTAAATATAACTTTTTTGATTTTTAGAAAGCAAACTTGACTCGGATCAAAATAAACGAAAATGGCAATCTGGATGATAATGCTCATAACCTTACTAAGGTTAATTTGGATTTACCTCGGAGAGCCTCCGAGTTATTTTGGCCAAAAACTTCAATCATATTTTTCGGCAACAAAAACAAGTCAGATTTGCTCTCCATAAAAACGATTCATTTATCTTCCAAATACAGGGGTGCAATTTTGCGGTTAGTTTTTTGTCAAAAAATTCCGGCGATATTGGGCACTTTCGAATTTTGGGACAGAAATTAAGTTTTTCGTTCAAAAATGATAAACGTGTGGTTGTTCGAAATTGCATCATAATTTGACCAGTTTTTTAAATTGGATAATAAGTCTTACAATAGGTTCAACAGAAATAAAATACCAAAATTTGTGAAACTAAGAACTCCTCCAAACGCCAACAAAAATCCAAACGAGTAGATTTTGGAAATTCAATTTTGAAGTATAATGTCATTCATGACAGATTTCAAGCACTTTATAATGAAAATTTCAAACGCGCACGCAATTTCGGCGATACTAGCTCTTTCAGCGATTTAAGGGTATCTCGGTTCCTACATTTTCTGCAGTTATTATGTCATAAAAATGCACCAAATCATTTATTTATATTATGAACGCATAAAACAACCCCAAATGAAAAAAAATAGCATCTTCAAGAATCACCGGCGGTTTGCACGAAAGCAATCCTTCTCTTGAGTTTTTCCCAGCTTTCTTTTGACCTTACTTTCGAAAAAATCGAAGCACATTTTTTTTTTCGGAAACCCCTCTCCCAGCGACCTGCAAATTCATAATTTTGGACGTTGGGGTCGAAGTCCGTAAATGTCTTATATTGTTTGGAAAAACGCTTGTGCAAAATCTTTCGAGCTAACTTTGCAAATTTAACACCTCGGGAGGAATAAATTTTTCCGACGGCCGAGATCCAAAAAGCACGTCAAGTTCTTTTGCGTGTTCTAGAATAAACATCCAGACCTTATCCGACAAAAAGCGCCAATGCTGAATTCTTTGCATATATATATACTTAGTTACTACCCACGTATAATTACCCACCCACACCCAATTACCAACTTAAATTTAATACAACCGTATTATTTATACAGTTGTAAATACCCCCACAATCTTACCGGTTTTTCATATAAACTCACCTGGGAGCGCGAGATAGATTTCCGTTTTGCGTTCATTCTTCTTGTTTCGTTTACGTGTCCGGAGTGTAAGCATACAAAAAAGTCTCGCACTGCACGACAACGCACCAGCTGTTCTAACAAACTGGCTTCATCTGAATAAATAAAATCCTTGCAGCGTGTCTGCTAATATTCTCAATACGCAGAAATATATCAAATTGAGACCCCGGGATCAAACCCCCTTAGGCATAACCACGACGCGTTTCAATGTTCTTTTTATACAGGGTGTAAGGCTTCTTTCCCCTTTCCTTTTTTTCCAAACACTAGGTATACACTTGCACTTACCCGCCGTTTGATTGCTTGAACTTGAAGAAAAACTCTTCTGCCACGACCAATCAACGGCGGAAATCACGTGGTCTAACCAGTCTTCGAAAAAAGAAGGTAAAAACTTAACCCTTACACACTGCAGTTCTTGACAAGAAGATCCGTAACGACTGTTGGAAACCTTCAGTATGTACTCTGAAATAATCTGCTCGAATTTATCAAAAAAAGAGTAACAAATAACGTTTCTTGCTATGACGGTCACCGCGCCGTAGGTAATAGTACCCCGGTCCAAAACAGGTCGATTTTCGGCTTTTTTCACTGCTACAACCATCTATTCTTGCGAGAGATATCAGCACATTCTCTTCCTATCTCTTAAGTACACGGCCCCAGCGGGGAACAGAGCGCCGTCGCCCACATTATAATGCGGTTTTTGGGGTGACTATGGCTCAGAATCTCGCATTTTTAGGTCTATGCGCACTCAAATCGAATAAAACTTTAGCAGGCGTCAAACCACTTTTGCCCGATTTCGGTATCTATCAGCGTTTTCTTTAAATCACTCCTTCGCAGCCTGTCAACAAAACTTTTCACTCAATAGTTATTTTAGCAATCGATAGCGACGTGGTAACTCATGGCGTGGTTTTCCCCATATCTGAATCTTAGTTTCTTGATTGCACACATTGCAACAAGTTAAGGTACATCACACCACCAATTTAGAATTAAGAAATTTTTGTTAGCGTTTTTAAAAAATTTTGTTAGGCCCGCTTTGCAAGATGACTTGCAGGGCTCCACTGCATCTACGCAATTCTTAAACTTACACCGCTAACTTCACGACAAAGCGTTCGGAAACAATACAAACTGAAACAATAACACTCCTAAAAAACAACTTTTTATTCCAAATTTTTTAATAAAGTTATAATTATCACCCCGGACAATGGAAAAAAATACATCACGCGAAAAACTGGCTTCTGTCCCTGGCAATTTCTTTTAGTCAACATTCAAAAATTTCTAATGCTCGAAAGCAAAGTACGACTAACAAACTTTTGAATGACAACAGAAATTAAGCTTTCTCCCAGTATAAGATCCTCGCAGATATTCACGCCTCCCGTCGGTTACTCCCCCTTACGGGCCAGGGGATAGCGGTCGCATAATTGTACTTCTCCCGAATCCACTTCTAACCCAGGCCAATCATAAACAGCTTCGAACTTTTGAAAACACCGCCCCATTTGGTAAGCATCTACTCCAATCACTCCATACAACCCATACACTATATCAGAAATACATTGGCCCGACCCACTGGCCACGCCGACAATCTCTACGCCAAACCTAAAGAAAATCTAAAAATTCACCCTCTTCCTCCTAGAGCTCGTATACAATTTCACTAAAACTGGCATGAACCCCCACAAAAATACATTTATGGTTTTTAGGGGGTCGATGCTTTTGCCAGATTTGCACTTTTCACGTCTTTTTCTCATGATACCGAGACATACTTTTGGCACATTGCAAAAATTCCCGGCCTGAAAACGTTATCGAACACCCCCCAAAATTCGACACTCAACTCAATCTCAATTTTTACTTTATAATCTTTTCTATGAACAAACAATACAAAAAACGCGCCTTTGGCTTCATAGTGTCTAACAATAACCAGTTAAATGTTATTGCTTTCGATATCCATCTAATTACCTACCCACTAGAAAAGCCCTCTTCAAATAACGCTCCACAGACACCACTCGGCCACTGCCTTAAATTCTAATTTTTATACCGACGTCAAAATCGAAAAATTAACATTTGTCCAAAAAGAACGGAAACAACCCCGAAGAATTTTACACAACCGAAACAAATAATTTGACTGCATGAGTTCACAACTGCAATAAACTTTAAAACGCGCACCTCGGATTGGAGTCTCTCAGCCCCCCTTATCGCATTCCGTAACGTTGGGTGTGATAAACCATTTTGTTTAATTCCGCGCGATCAAATGAGGGCTTCTGGAGTATCCTCTGCCCGATACGTAGTCTTCAGTTAAAAAAGCTATGCATTTAGAGTATTCGACAAGGAGCGAAAAAACCCACACCCACGAAGAACACTATGTAAATTTTAAAAAATTGGCCTTGTCAAAATATACGTACATGTAACCGTATTTTCACTTTTGTACGATCAGAATAACAGAAATTAACCAATGCATCGGTCGATGGTTGTAGCGCTTCTGCAGCACCAAATCACCCGTATGGTCCGAAATTTGCAAAGCAAAGACTCAACGTCAAAAACCAGGGAACTTTCTAGCAATGCGATCCGTCCCCACATTGGAAATCCATGATTCCACATATTGGTCATCTTGTACTTCTCTGATATTCTGTATTTTCTGACCGTCAAATAAAAACGCACTACAATATCCCAAATCATCCGTTACACCTTCCTGGTTATCTAGCCCAGATCGTCGAGCGCTAGGGAGCCACATCCCATAAACAATCCCAAGACCCCCCTCCCTAGCCACCTCCATGAGCCGCTTTCACGCCACATTTCTCAGATTACACCAAAGGTGTTACAAGTAATAGACCCAGTGGGAAAGTAGCCATCCATCCAACACATTTTCAGCAAGAAGATCACAGACACAATTAGCTTTTGAACAAACTTTTGAACAAGAACACGAGCGAAAACTTTTAAACTACCCCTTTCACATAGTGTCCGGCCAACATCAAAACAAATGTCCAGACTGCATCCTCTTTCAAATGCATACTAATAAAATATGTGGCTCACTAATTCACAACAAAGTTAAAAGTGATCCAATATTTGAAGAGTTTTTCGTTCGACTCTTGAAACAAAATACTGTACACCAACAAAATCATTCTGAACACAACAAATAAGGCATTTTTTAATAAATGTCTGTGGCACCCCTTCTCAAAAAACTCTCTATAACCCTCTGCACATTCCGAAAAGTCTTAAACTCGAAACTAAAGTTCCTCTTCCCTTACAAAGCAATAACTCGAAAATTCTGTAGTTACAAAGTTGCTGCATTATGAAAACATCTACTTTGATGCAGTATACCCTTGAAGAAGAATACCTATAAACCTCCCAGTAAAACGTTTTTTTCTCATCAGACCATATCCGCTATACCTGTGCCAATAATGCACTCGACTCCCTATGTAATGACTGACTGTACCCGCGGCTACTCTTCGCACTCTCTATCCCCTACTAGTCTTCTTGTTTAGAAACTACGTAAACACCGTCTAATTTCAATGGTCCGCCGCTATTCATCACAACTTTCTCTTACAGTTACATTCAGAATGCAGTACATCACCCTCCTACAATCCGGCAACACCTCTGACTCACACCCCCGCTCCTTTTTTCACACGTACAAGCCGCGTGACCCACTAGGTTGTCTGAATCACGCGTAATAACCCGTCGTTCCTCATTTCACACACTACCATCTCATGTCCCTTCTCATTTTATCATTTGTTCGCGAAAAGTTTTCGAAATATTCTAACTTATTCATTGCAGCCACATCTCTGTTTTCACTAAGGACAATGAAATACAGTAAAACTCAAAGTAACAAAGGAAATATTACCTTTTCACTTACTTAGATGGGTAATTCTGATAACTTCTGCTAAAATACCCCATAAAAGGCATCAAATGGCAATGAAGAAATATACAATCACCCTCTCTTTTAGCCCGAAATTCACACAATTAGCATAATTCGATCCACGCACTCTGAGGCTCAATATCTGACATTTCAAAATTTGCACACGTATTAAACACGCTCACCAAAATACTGAGCTGCCGAAATCCGACAAAAAACAATTGCATGTTTTTCTCTTAAAATTCTTTACAAAATCAGCTCCATTAAAAATTAAAGAACCTATCTATTTTAATGAGACAACGTTCAAGGCCACATTCAGTTCACTCAACGACAAGCTTGTAAGTAACCCCCCCCCACCCCCCCCACCATCCCTTTTTCCCTCCAAGAATAATCGAGAGATCGACTATCTATTAATGATAATACTCTAGCCAACTATCGGTGACATTATCGTACATCCGAACCGTACTCTACCGGAAGCAACAAACAACTAACGTCCCACAAACTCTCTCTTGAGATATTCACAAAGAAATACGTTGCTCTCCAGCGCAGAACTTCAGTAACAGAATTGACCAACTAGCTTCCTAATATTTATCAGAACACGTCGAACTCCTCCCGATGTTTTCTGCAAGTAACCTCAAACGAGTACCTACATACCAACCTCTTGAACGCTTAACGGTCGGATCTTGACTATACGTACCAACAACTCATCACCGGTACTGAAAAAAGTACCCCCCCCCCCACAATCCGGGCCAACCAAAATTCTCTCAGGGTAAAGACTTCAAAACGTTTTCAAGACGTTCTTTCTCATGTACGGCATCATGTCCACAATAGAACCATCACCGTGACGAAATCAATTCAAATACAGGTCTGAAATATGTACCTATACTCTCTACCTCCTTATCTCTTGGAAAATAAGAATCCGGTGCACCTATTCAAACTGACTATTGGAAAAATACCATCTATGTCTCAAAAACTCTAAATTAGTTGTCTATTGCCCCACCCACCGACAAATTTTTAACCGGCTACCATCTGACTACTATTTAATACGCTACCTTGACCCAAAAACCTTAATTCTCCTTCGATTAAAAGGTCAGTATCGTTCTTGGTCTTACGTAGTAACGATCTGCAGAAGACTCATAAAGAACCACTTCTCGGCTTTTTTCAAACAATCGCCCCTCCCCCCCCCTCCACCCTCCCCCCCTCTGATTTAACTAACTTTTTGAAAAAAAAACCCCCCCCCAACGCACTATTTTGGCCCCACACCTTAGCCCTTGAATATACGGTCACGTGATCATTTTCAGGCTACTGCATGTTAATGGAAAGCAAAGACTTAGACTCATTTCTCACTTCTGCTCAAGTCCTTTTTTTGGCATGATTAATGTTTTTCCTTGCAAAAAAATAAGTACTCCCGTACATACACTCACACAATTCTAAAAACAAACGCACCAAACGTCAATTCAATATTTAAATATGTCGATACGATTACTCTTGTAAATCTACTCATAACAACTGATTAAACGGGTCCTAACTGCCAATTTAACCGGGTCATGGTCACCCCCGCGTGACCGTAACATCAGACTGTTGGGAGATAATCTTGAGCAAAGACCGGAAACATTGTTTTGTATTCTCCTGATGTAGAACGAATTTTTAATCTTAAAGTACTCGTAAGAATTCTTAATAATCCCCGCACTCACTATCACTCACACACGCAAGTGAAATCTATGGATATTAATGGACCAACAACATGAGTATTAAGTCCGAAGTACCACCCAACATTAAAGCTGAGTCTCTTTCACTGCCATTACATTACAACTCAGCTAACGCTCCTTTCGATACTTTGAGCTTTTTCTAATCCGCCACACACGTGCTTCAATTCTTCCACCCCCGCACCAAAAATTTGCATCCGGAGGAAAAACCTTACAAAAAAAACTCGAAAATTTCGAACCTCTCTCTTTTACTTCTTCTTTTTATAAAGACTTTGATGGGCTTTCTCCGAGTGTTCCCCCTAGCAATCTTGTGCTATTTCTTTCACACCCCAAGTACCCATCCCCTAAAGAGTCGCTACCCCCCGCTACCACCCCCCCACCCCCCCCTCCGCCCCTTCACAGCAATGATAACTCATTAATTGTTGCGAAAAATCTCAAATTGCGTATGTTTCGCGATACCTTACCCCGTAGATATCCCCGCCCCCCCCCAAACCATAAACGAGTTTGAAATAAATGAATCCCACCTCATTTGCCAGTTTTTTTCATCAATACATACCTCGTCCACTGCGTGGATTTCGAATTCCGAATAAGACCATTCCCCTTTCTTTACCTTTTTTTCCCTTTTCGAAATCCTAAATGGTCCATATTTTTCTTTTCACATTCGTGCTCAGTGTTCGCCTCACGGAGCATGCAACTCTCTTTACATCCGCGCACACTTGCCCAAAACTAATCCCCCAGTCTTTACTCCGAAAAATTTCCCTAGACGTTATGAAATTTTTTTTCGGAATTTCGCATTCTAAGAAATAGATTATCCTTTCAGCAATCTTTTCATAACCTCAACGACTTTTCAAGTCTAAGCGTCCTTTCTCTGAAACTAGCGCTGAATCTTCCTGAAAATCTAGAAAATACGGTTCTAAAATCTGTTTACTGGTAACCCCATCAACTGACACACTACTCCAAGCATGCACAATTGCAAAGCCAAGAGGTTCGATACCTCTCAGCCCCTTCTAAGCTAAAAGTTCTCTAGCTTCAAACCCTTTAACTGTACTAAATACATTACTAGAAACGCCCCTCCTCACAGCCGTCTGACGGCAACCCCTTCAACCCGTTTCTAAAGAGAGAAAAATCGTCCTTCAAATACTCACAACACTCCACCGCTGGACACGAGGCGTTCACAGTTCAAAATCGGACCACACTACGCGCTACGATATAATTTGACGAATTGTAAGTGTTTTCCGGAAAGAGTGTTTTTCATCAACTTTTGTAATTCGACCCAGTCACTACAGAACCAGTACACCCCCCCTGAGCCCACAAATGAAGAAATCTGAGACCATCACTTTTCAAAAAAAGGTCTTATCGTATTCGAATTCCGCCAATCGTACCTACCCCCAAACAGTACATCTGGAGCAGTATTTTGAAAAACCAACCCCAAATACTTTCAGCAATTTTCGATTTCTTTTCATCTAGATCTACCGCAAATCCCCAATTCACAAGATCCATTTCACCAACATTTATCGTCAACTGCTTGTTTAGAATTCCCATCAACGCCACAACCTTCCAGCACAAGACAACCTTCCGAATGGCCAATTTGTCCTTACCACTACAACAACAGCCTTTGGTAACCACACTTTGAACTGGGGATCCTCCCTTTTACAAGCCTCGAACAACCTTTCTCCGGCGAAAGATATTAAGGATTAGAGGGCACCGAATCGCGAGACGGAAGGTCATCATGAAACTGAACACACCCCCGACTCAAAAGGCTCCCCTAAATGAGTTATTGAAATTTCCGGAGGCCTCCCACCAACTATACTATGTCCGACAATATTTCAAGACTCATAGCATCTTTCTTATCCGGGAAGCCCTATTTTCTGCCGGCCACGCAGCCCTGATCAGGTCATCACTATCACAACTACTCTACTCTTTTCAACATATAAATCGACAACAAAGACACTGCTTCATCCTGGTGCATTCGAGTCTTTCGAAATTTTCTACTTCACAAACAATTCATGTCTAGACCCCACGAAAAACACAACGACCCCAAAAAATTATCAGATTTCCAACACCATCTCTTAATTCTGAAAATTGAGGAACTAGCTCATCTAATGCCTGCAAGAAAAAATTCTGAAAGACCATTTAAATTCTTAGTGAAAAATTAAAAACAACTCTTACGAACACGATCGGGCCGAATCTCAAGGATCTAGACGACCCCCCCGGGGGGATCAACGTTCTGAGCTGAGCCGTCTAAAAATTCAACTTTAAGGCGGGTAGTATCGACTGGCGCAGCACTTGAGTCAACTTGAACTTAGGCAAAATTAATAGTAGCTCCCGTTTTTTCAACTCTTTTGTGACTAATTATCGTTAGCATCGAAACAAGAAAAAATAAATGCATTAACATACTTATTAAATATAAAAAATTTTTGTCCATTTTACGGAAAAAATTAAATAAGTACCGAACTTTAATTTTTTGGAATTCCGTGAAATTAAAAAAAAATCAGAGTATTAAATAAAAATTTTCCCGACATTTTTCGATACCACCAACAATCTTTTCCGCCACTACTCCCTTTTGATTTAATTTTTCCTGACCCAGCCGTTCTGTAAAAAAAACCAGAAGAAAAATCTTTCTTATCATATCGATCTTAATTTTTACAAACCAATATATTTATTGTGCACACTATCCTGACCAAAAATGTATTGACACAATTCTCCATTTACCTCCCCAACAAAGCTTCTTGGAATTCTTCTACTTCCACAAATCCCTATTTCTCAGACGCAACTTTGAGGATAAATACATCGCTTGAAGTGCCTCTCCTAAAAGCTAATGACGCCAAAAAAAATAAACAAACCTTCTGCTACCCCCTCTCATTTGTCCTTTGAGCACCAACCTCCGTTTACAAGAAGTGCTTTTCTTTTAAAAAAAAAAAATCTGCATATTCGGTTCGACCCAAAAATCAATTGTAACCCCCCCACCACACCGCGCGCGAAAAAACACAACAACACCTCCCGTGGGGGGCGGGGGGCCGGGGCAACACCAACACAAACCCCCATTTTAATTTCTGGCAAATTTCTCTAAAATACACTTAAGTTTATCCTAAAAAAACACAGAAAACCACTCTTCTGATATCCAGCTGAGCCCTACGGATTCAAGTTGTCACAACACCGACAAAATGGGAAAAACAATGCCACCTTTTGGACCCGCGTATACCCCCCACCCGCCCCCCCCCCCCCCCCACGGCCGCTCCGGCCTCAGCACAAAAAACTCCATTTCTTGACACACCCCCCCCACCCACCCATTTTTTTGAAAATCCTCACACCACAAACTATCTCCTAGAATCCCGACAGTTTGAACTTCAATACGAATTCGCACGTATAGACTCAGGAAACAACGTTGAAACATCCAGGGCACACCCCCCCGTCCGTTACCTCCCTAAAGGGGTGCCGGCGTTTAGACCTTTTCATCTGAATTCTTCTGACACCCACCAAATGAGTCGTAGCGCCCTGCTCCAAAAATCCAACACAATACACATAACAAGATCTTCACAACAATACAACAATTCTTATTGGTATTTCTGAAAAATCCCTTGGAAACGTGGCTCTAAAGAGTAATCAGATCATTTTGTAAGGTACTCATGAAATTATCAGACTCACCAACCTCAATAAAAAACACTCTCACACCACACAATTGACCCGAACTAACATCTACAGTCTTCAAATCGCACCCTTGGCCATCTTACCTACTCTTAAACTACCCAACGACCCAAAAAAACCCTTTCTTACTTCCTTAATGTAAAAGAACACCACTGTATTATCCCTACAAAACTTCAAAAGATAAAACATAGACAATCTCTTTGAGCATGTGCGAACCCAGATCCTTCTTGTTAATCGCCTTAGTAAAACGGGGATTACAGCAGCTCTCTCCAAAATGTCACACTCAATGTATCAGTACCAATTTTTTTGATTGTTTATTGAAATTCTGAAAATGCAAACTTTGAAATCACACCGAGTTCAGCTAAAATAACCAACACTTCACTTCCTCCAATTTATTTTAAAGTCAAACAAAATCGCTACATCCAATCTTCAAACCAGCTGATAGAAACAGGGCATCTTTTCTACCATGAATTCAATGTTTCACGCTTCTTTTTGTTTCGACCTGACATCAACAAATCCTCACAGACATTAAACAATTCAATTTCGGAAAAACATGTAAAAATTTTTCCACTAAACACTGATGAGAACAAAGACCTCCAACAACCCAAATGAACCAAATTCAAACCTTGAATATCCCAGAAATCACACCGACATTATCATTGACAAATGTAGTACAACAATTCAAAAAGTCCTTCAATCTTCAACACCAGAAATTTTCCTTACTTGATTGAATGTTTACCTTGAACGAATCATCGCGCTTAAATTCTGATAAATTAGAAAAATAGTAAAATTTAATAAGTAAACTATCCCTGTAAATTTCATATTAAAGAATTTTCCTATGTAACATTAATCACACCATCTAAAAAAAAACTGAAAAATCTTTACACTTACAACATCGAAGTCTTCATCAAAAAATCTTTAAAATTGCGACACTTTTAATTAATATTAATAAATCTCTTCGTTACACGCCCCCCCACCGCTTCTCGCCAACACTTTCATCTTAATAAATTAACATAAATTGAAGAGCACGCCGACGTTTTTCACCTGTTCATCGGGTCTAGGCGGGCGGCGGCATTCTCATCCACGCACATCAGTCCTAATCCCTCCACCCTTTGATATTCCCGACCCTTCTTCTTTCAAAAGTCTACATCCTCTTCACTACTACACTTCGCACTCACAAATAAAGGGAAATAACCAACACCCTCACGCTTATCTTTCAAATAAATGGCCCATATGTCTTGCACCTCCACGCCCTACCGCCATGTCGCAAACAGCATTCCCCTCCAACCTTCAAAACAGGGCAGTAAATAGAAATGTGTAGCCGCACGGAAAACTAATTTACTCTATTCTCCAATCACAAAATTCTCTAGAATATATTTCCCAGCCAAAATCTCATTATCTGACTAATTTTTTATTTTCGCATTGAGACCACAATAGATTTATGAAAGTTTTTTTTCTGACAACCCCCCCAAAGTTTCCGCTGATACAACACACCCCACCTTTTAGTTGTACCCATTTTCATTTCGTCGTTTATAAGAGAAGTTTCTAACCGAGCTACGCAATTTTTAATTATAGCAACCAAGATAGGGAGGCAAAAAAACGGTCGGAAAAACAAATGATGATAAAAATTGGTTCATACTGCTCTCAATAGCCAAATTGTATCTGGCAAAATTTACTCAAATAATCCAGACAATTTAAAAAAAAAAAACATGGCAAAAATCAAAACATCAAATTAATAAAGTTTAATATTTTATTATCACAAATTTGAAATTTCATTGTCAAATTAAACATATATATCAGAATTCATAATTTAAACATGTTTTTGAAAACGAGCTCCATTCAAAATTGAATACCAAAAATTAAAATAAATTGCGATAACCCAATCACCCAAACAAACAACAATATCAGACATCTCTTCCGCGGAGAGAACACTCCAGACAATTATTGACAGCCACCTCTTAAATGAAGATATATAAATAACTAATATTATAAGTAAACATATCTATCAATCAAAACAAAAACGAAATGACAAGATGATCTACTGAAAGGAAAATCCGACAGGCTAGCTAACAATTTAATATAAATTGAATAGAGTGTACTATTAGCGAGGCACATGAGGCCACCATAATTGATTGAAACTTAGAAGATGTCTCAAATGTATACATGGAGAAGTAAGTAATCAATAGTTATGCAAAAACAAATCGTAATCAGCTGATATTTGCTTCATATCAAAAATTTTGAAACCAGTATCTTTTATAAACACTCAAGACCATAACATACACTCAGAGAGCACTACTACATAAATCACACAGACCATACCAAAACAAACTCATATGATATAATATGTTGCTCCATTGCAATAAAATTCAGTTTTAGTTATAGATCTCTATGGGTCATACACACCCCGTGAGCGCTCAAATAATTTGTATCACCCCTAGTCTTTCGATTCTTAAACTTGAAAACTTCTTGAAAATAAATTTGACAATTCACATTTAAACTTCTAGTAAGTCTCTTCATGACCGGAAAATCAACGTATTTCACCCCAAGCTAGCTGAGAAGCCTCCTTCTAACCAAACGCCCATTGCCCCGCCTGCAGTAGAACGCTATACACAACCTGTTGGTGTTACACAGATATGGTGGGGGTGTAAAATAATGGCACAATAAATGAAAAATCGCCGTAGCAAAGAACGCTGAAGGAGACACTAGGGTTCCTAACCCCTACGCTAAATATATTAGTTTATAATTTTGATAACACAGCCAACCCAGTGACAACGTCTGGTCTTCACCTCTCTAACACAATTAATTATCCGTATCACCACTGCCTACTCATTCCTATTTTCAAAGCAACACCTGCCCATGCCCCAACCCCCACAAGAAATACATCTGACTCATGCACTACAGTTGACACCTGTCAATAATACTTCTTTCATGAGCACTTATTTAAAGGATTCTATAATGCTGTTTGATTTAATCGTGCACACAAATAGTCGGATAAACCTTTTTTCAGAAATCTGAACGTTTACAGCCGAAAGAACTGAGAACGAAAATAATTTTTGGAGCAGAGCACACACCGACCGAAATTATCAAAACAACTACTACATTTCTCCATAGTATAGATTAATTATTGAAATACATTCACGAGTATTAGGTTAGCTTCTCACATTAAGGAAATAGGTGCGCACCCCTCAGTGAAGTCTGCATAATGAACTTCTTCAATTGTAGAGATAAGGAGAGAGCGAGCGTGCAGCAGCGAGAGAGGATAAAGACAAACGAACCCAATATTTATGAGTTCGCCGAGCGACACACAGCCGCGCACGACACACGCGGCGCCTAAGACCGCTACTGGCTTCCCCGTCGATACAGGACGATACACACCATCCACACGACCCAGAATGGACCTCATAATGGTATATCGATTATAACATTAAATTGCAGGGCAGCCCAGCCCAAAACCAACCAGATCGTTCACCGACTCACAGTTTCGTACTCCAAAACCACTTGCAACACAAATCATGAGCCAGAGAGAGTACGCCCTAGGGCCCCTGGACACAGAGTCTGTACTATATGAGGCTGTTATCTCTAGATACTTTCTCACGTACCTCATACGTGATTTTTTCGTTCTTAATTTTCTGTTCGGATGTTTCTGGTCGGCCGGACAATAATATTTGAAATACACACCCAAAATAACCGACACGGTTTGTGACATGTCGAGCCATCCTGTATTAAATTACCACAGTCGTTTGTTCCCTTCTCATCCCGATACCGCTCTGCGGATCTTATCGATCTCATTGTGCTAGTGAGCCCGAGACATGCACGCTAACACACATGAGAGACGAGGAGTCAGAGACACACAAGTCTTTACTTTCTGTGGCGATAGAACGCGCGACGGCTTAGAGAGAGAAATACACTCGATCCGTGCGAGAACATGATACATCAATGTATGTGTAGTCTCCGCGAGGATGTTCGACGGTCATCGAACGATAGCCGACGTCGCTATTTCGCACGTATGAGCGACTGTCAGAAGAGAGTGACGAAATACGAGAATCATGAGTCTACCACAGATAACTAGTTATCTCTTGTGAACTGTTTTCCCATACCCCTCACAGACGTTATCAAACGAATATATATCACTCTCGTATGCTTTTTCTCGCTACCGCGTACAAAGCATACACACAGAACAGTATGGGGATTTACTTCTACAGCAAGAACACCCAATGAAATTCACACCGGACCACTCCGTTTACACCGAGTCTATCCTTAAGCGCTGCTCAAAACACACTATTAAACAAACTGACGTCAGCTCACCCGCTATATGCACTGAGAGACCGCGTTCTCCACACACAGAGAGATATAACACACCAATTAATGTTGTATCCTATCCTCTCCTATAACAGAGCAGCGCGAGATTAATTGAATTACCAATGATCATTCAATCCCGTAAATGAGTGAGACACACAACATCATTCGACTCTGAGTTTTATATATCTGAGAGGTACACAGGTGATGACACACGGAGAACATAGTGTGATGCAGGAACGCCACCAGCGCATCACTATCCCCCACACCCCATCCTTCGTGACGCATCGTTTTTATCGAAGCTGTAACACCCTGGACCTTTTTACGAGACCCCATGTCTCTCTAACTACTCCCCGTATTTCTGAAAATTCTACAAAGCTCGGGACCCAAGCGAACTCATCTCTTCGGGCTTTCCGGCTGGAACTTCTGACCACAGTGCTATCGTGCATGGAATCTAGATCAATAAAGAGAGCACCAGCAGTGTCATGACGATAGAAAACAAGATGCGACATACATCTAGCGATAGAGTAATGACATATCTATGTGTATCTATATGACTGTCTGCGTGCTGATGATCCGAGTATACGGATCACGACAACTACACTCCATTTCGCCTAACTCTTACGATCCATCTTCGGACTAATCATATACTTCACGCACCTTTCCGCTGCTACTCCAGTCCTCAAAGCTGTTCTTTGCGGTGATCAGGACCCCGCCATCCCGATAGATGGGTATCGAGTTCCACTGCGACCTCATCCCCGCCACACACCGTGACCCCACCCCGTTTCTTGCCACGACCCACCACTTCTCTCCTTCTTTGGGTCTCAAAAAATTGCCGCTTATCACAGTGGCCACTCCCACATCACCCGAGCCCAGAAATCACATTCAGCGATCGGCCCTTGGCTCTCTCGCCGCCAGATTTCGCCTCCTCTAGACTTCACTACCGCAATACACTACGCTACGATACTTTATACACTACTTCTACGTCGCACGCACAGGAGAGAGGAGAGTCCTAATCGCCCACCACAATCTTCCTATACTGAGACCAAACTGATAAACTCCAAGCTATTTCGATCACCTTCCGCACTTGAGTGCACGCGAGACCAATCACACAGTAGTTCTTTCAGGTCAGAGCTCAACTAACTAGAGTGATCTCATATCCATCAAAAGACATGAGCCCGCCCTAGATTCCTCTCGCGTCTTTCGCTGATACTCACCGACCATCCCTCTTGTAGCACACTGTAGACATTAGACACGAGAGTCGAGAAGCCACTGACTCTAATTACATAGCATCCATCGCTGAGCCTTACCTTATGTGGTCCACTCCTAGTTGAGCCATGGCCCCACATGTTAATCATCTCTCTGTCACCACGCTTCCTACCGACATATATTTGCGTCGCACGAGGAAGATCATGACCCCTTTCATTCATTACAGCACACACGTTCTGTATTGGAGCATCAATATTTTGCGATACTATAATCTTATCCTAGTTTATCTTTGTCTCATATGAGATACATACCTCATCGCCGTATGACCTTGGTCTCCACGCGCGCTAAGTTGCTGACCCCGCTCAGTACCTGTCGCATTCGCTCAGTCACTACACGACACCGCTACCTTCTTTCAGCTAGGTAACATTTTTGCGACACCCGACAAATAATATCACAGTCGCCGAATGACGATATGTAGGGCTCCGACATAGGCTCCCCGCCTCTCTACTGGCATGAAAATCCCCTCGGCCGTCACATCAACGCACCCAGCAGCCTGGTCTAAGTGGCTACCCTTCCTAACTTTAAGCCAACTGGTTTCACTCCAATTACTAACCTTTTTTGAGAGCATAAACGCGCAATAAGCATTGTCGTAGGACTAATCAACGTAGCTTATGTCGCATCACTACATATTTTGGGTGGGATTCCTTAACACTTACTGCTTCCCGGCACGAGAGTTGTACAACGAGGACAACCGACTAACCGCACCTCGCCCTATCCTCTGCGGAGCCTCTCCCGATATATCTCAACCCTCGGTATTATTCATTCAAACCCATACAACTCACTATCTCACCACAACTCGAACAGCACTGAACTAACACCGAAATTCCATTTTGTCTTAAAGCTCCAAAAACAACCAATTCGTTCTTGTGCGGTTGTCTTCTCAACCACCAATTCACCGCACCAATTACCTCAAAAGCATGTCTATATATTACTACCTTCTTCATCTTCTGGAGGGTAATAGCAGGACACCCACAGAGCTTGATGAACCATTTGGCGTGGGTGCACGTTCACGCTATCATTGCATAGATCTCGAAACTAATTTGAACGTGCCGAAATATAACTCGTTAGAACAACTTTGAAAAACCTTAATCGACTGCAAGTCAAATCGAAAATTACCATAGCTCCGATCGAACGCAAGTAATAACTTCTCTAGAGAACTATTACTCGTACTTATAGGTAATTAATTTCGTTTCAGTATGTACAGTATATCAAACATCTAGAATCTAACGGAGGAGTAGGTACTAGATTGAAAATAGTGAGATATAATGCGAGAGAGGTTAGTATATATATATGAAATATCCATCAATAATTGAAGAAATCTTGAAAAAATTGAACAAGTTTATATAATAAGCTTTACAGAAGAACTGCTTGTAGATAATTAAGACGGGCCGTAGAGGTACAACACGGGTAAAAAGACTGCGTTTTTTTCATATAGAGTTTTTATTCAGATACTAATTTGGCTTAAAATTTAGCACGCTCACGCACGCTGAGCTTGATATCGAAGGATATTAGAGCAATAAAACATTTTTATAATATATTCAAAACGGACCAATACTCGAGATAGGAAGAAATGAGCAAAGTCTTCTATGATCTTTACAGAACAAAAAAACGGACGCGGAACAAAACACTAAGCTTGAATATGCACGCTCGATATACGATAGTAAGTCACTAACGTTTTCACACGAAAAGAAAAAGACAGCACTATGTTCCAGTCGGATCTTCTATCGAGGAGAAAAACCAGTATGAAACATGGTATCGATGTGTATACTATGACAAATCAGCATATCAGGGCACGATTTCATAACACAGCGGCAAGCAGTAGAATATTACAAACAACACACCAGAAGGACCATATTCTGAAATATCAATGCTTTCGTTGAGATGCGACTGAAAAAAACACTTATACATAGTTTCAATCAAGAACGAGTAGTAAAGCATTGAAAATGACGTCAGCTTCAAACAATAGTTTTCAATTATCAGAGTGTAAGCAACGATAAGTGTTTGACAGTGTACATATATTCTAGATACCTCGAATACACAAGACACCATCATACCGAAATACAAATAAAAGTGAAAAAGAAGCATACGAATAAATCTGGAGGAGACGTATCAGTGCCAGATAAAAAACTCTGAGAGACTGAATTTCGGAGATCGGCATATCCCTTCGGCGAAGAACAGATAGAATTATACTAAAATAACGCTGTATGAGCAAGACAATAAATATACGAGCAGACACACACCATCGCGAACGCCCCTAATTGTGAGTCACAAGACATGAGATAAGCTCTAATATCCACAACACTGTGTCGTCTTGTCTCAAGAAAAGACCACAAAAAGATATGAAAATATTTCCTCATGATCACTGAGCAACACCTGAGTTAAATCGTTCGGCACCTATAAGTACGTCAAAAATAATGCCGCAACATAAATACATACAGCAAATTCATAGAGAATAAGATGAAAGCCCAGATGAGGTATTAATAAACTACGAGTGTAAAGCTCCGAGATGAGAAACTAAAAAAACTTGTATTAGATTATTTCGGATGTTTGATAAGACACACAATCTGGAAAGTCAAACTAAATTATGATTTTCGATAAATCTATGATAAGTAACTCAACGCCTCTTACTCCATTTTTATGTTCATCGATCGAGCAAAATTGTTTATCATGAAGCAGAATTGACGGATAGTTCAGTAACACTAACAGTTAAGACAAGACATTTGCGGTATACACTTGAGAAAATAGGCTGAACACTACAAGACCCAAGTTTATCAAATGACACCATATCTTCTCTAGATCGACAATCAGAAGGATACCTATGTTTCTCTGTACACAAACTAAAAAGCAGGAAATACAAATGCAAAAGGCTTTCAAACGCAGTCGTCCACGGATATAATAAGCTACAAAATCCGTAGTAGAGTAATAAAACACGGTCTTGCGTACAAACGATTCAATCGAAAGTATCTAATCTGACGAAGAGTAGCTTTATAACTTTCGAAATTTACCTGTTGATCACACGGATGAAAGGAAACAAAAAAATTTCAAACATTTTAATATTTTAAGATCAGAAGTCATTAGTATATTTGAAAAATAACGTTCAGTCAAAACAATTGTTAAAAATTCACTTTTTCAAAGAAAAAAACCGTTTGGAATTCCTAATAGCGGAGATTTGATATTAAAAAAAATCAAGAAATTTAGCAAAACAGGCAATAAATAGCAAAGAATTATATATGTAATCTAATGCAAATAGACAAACATATTATAAAAACTACAATGACGTAAGAAATTTAAGAATACAAATCAACATTAAGTAAAAAAGTCGCAAAAATTTGCCGCACAACAGTGTTAAAACAAAATAGAAGCTACGAAGAAGACACCTTCGGGTAAGGAAACTTAGAATCTTCTACTTTCTGACAGCGGGGAAGATCAATCTTTTCTAAAAACATTGGGCCGTCGTACAGATTTTGACTGCGTCCTGAAACCTTTGCATTATCCTTTCCCATAACTCCCGTAAAGGGCCGTCGTACATCACTACTATCGTCATAAAAATATTAAATAAAATGACTGTCTCGTAGCAAGAGAATATGCACAGGCGGTGACAATGCTAACTAATTAGATTAATCGAAGTGCTAACCAAACATCGAAAGATATATAAAGAAGGACTCACATTTAAAATGTGTCCTGACGTTATAGCGTTAAACTCTAACCGATTAATCTTAGCAGAAAAATTGTTTGATAAAAGAACACCTCCTTCAAAAGTCCGCTATCTCCTGCCTGTGCTATATATATATTTATCTATGAGTAATCTTCATATCATGGCGACCGAAAAATCCGAAGTCCAATTTCGGTGTTAAGTCACAAAGGAAGACAATGACGAAATTACGCCCCGATCGAAGACAATCCACCAATCAAAACAATTCCCTCAACATAAAAATTTCAGATAAAAGGACACAAAGAAGCTGCGCTGAAAAATAAAACAATATTAAATGACTTAAATAATAAAGACGGATGGGGCATTTGGGTAGAAGTATTTGCCTTAATAAGGACATCTACTAGGATAAACACAAATATAACGCAGATTAAAAATAGACCAAACAAAGGAACAAAGATGACTACACCAACAATTGCAACGCAATTTGGACATATAAAAAAAGCCCAAGAGGGAGCACGACGAAGTATTATAGAACTCTCAGTAAAGTTGTCTATATTCAGTCCGACAAACAGAGACAGCAGTAAAGCGCTAAAATTAAAATCTGTAGAATAACATATTGTAAATGGGAAAGATGCAATCTAAGGAGCAATCGCAAAAAAAGGTTCATTTCAAGAGAAAAACACGCTCGGTATTAAAATCAAGAAATAGAAATGACTAGTTACTATCGACCGTATTTATAAGACAGCCTAATGAAGCAAAATAAAAAAATCACAAACCCGCAATTTTATTAAATAATTTTGGTCCATAATGGTCATTATAAAAGAGTACCGAAGATAAATCTAGGGATCAATAAAATATAACCTAAAGTACTAAAACTCTCTTATAGAGACAGTACTTAGCAGGACGCGTCCACAGAACATTACGTATCGTCATCACCTGGCTATACAAAGACATACGGGATGTCCAAAGAGCTCTAAAATATCCGACATCAGTGCCTTAAAAAGAATATCACAGTATTCGAAAATAGTTAGGACAAAATGCGAGCACTAGATAGACAGAATCTAACCAAACTGAAGAAACAAAATTATAAAAGTTATATGCATAAAGATAACTTTTTTATGTTTTTAGTTACAACTTATAATATGAAAATAATCTACGAAAGTCTAACCTTCAGATATAGGGTTGAGATAATTCAAAGAATCTAAAATCACTTTACTATGTTGTTAAAAAAGACTACCCTATATAAGACAAAACAGAATTCAAATGCGTCCCGTGAAATCAAAATTTAGTTTACTACTCACTAACAGAGAGGAAAGTAAAGAAAACAACTATCTTTCCTAACATTTAGGTAGACACATCAAGCAGTTAATATGTTCTGATATATCAAAATAGACCCCGATAGTATCTATGATAGAGGGAGCAGAGAGGGTGGGTCTGAGTACTGGGCACGCAACATAGAAAGCAAATATCACCGAGGCAGAAGGAGGGACAAATCACAAAAACAAAAAAAGTAAAACCATTTTATGGTGAATGTTCCTCCACAGCAATTTCCGTTTCGCAGCTAAAAACACATGCCTGCCTGTAACTTACAATTACAATAACAGACAATATACAGCGTGTATTTTTAACTTTCGGTAAGAGATCTTCTTTAATTCGTTGATCGTCGAATAACCTTAAAAATCAAGCAATATAGTTTCCAGGGCACAGTGCTGGTAACGAAATGCCCTTTGCTAAAAGGACATTGTGACACTAAAAATATTGTCTGCCGCTCTCAGTCGATCGATTGGGATTAATGTATATTCTGCAATAATAATCGGCTTTAAAAAAAGTTCAACTAAGCCGAAAAGTCTGAAAAACACAATCGGAGTGTTAAAGTAAATTTTGACAAAAAAAAAATAATAATTAAGGGGTGTTTTTAAACTCTTGAAAATGCCTTGCTTGTTAAGCATTACTACTGTTTGAGACGAGTCGAATCTCAAAACAAGTGATTTTTTCGCTGTTCAGATATTTTTCCACCCGATCATTACTCTGGAATGTCTTCAGGCCTTCAAACGTCCACAGCCTCTCAGCAAGCACAAGCTCTGTCTATTTGCTCATCGCAAAAGCGGGTCGCTCGAAAGATTTATACGCATTTTACGTGGCTAGGTTCGCAAGCCTCGGGCGGATTCCAAATCTATTTTTGGATTGCTTTCTTCTGGATATTAGGGAGAATACGATATGCCTAGACAGGATTTCCGCAATCGAAATGTTTTGGTTTAGGAGAAAGTGACCATCCGCAAAATGATGTATAGGGAGGAAATGGGGCATTGGCGGGAGCAATTTCTCTTAAATTCCAGAAAAACAAGAGAAACCTCAAGCCCATCCTGATACCGTAGAAACCAACGGGCCAGAATACCCCGGATCTAGGCCCCCATGGTTAACACCCCCCCCCCCCCATATTTTCAATTACTTCACGGGCGTTTTGTTGTGTTAATATAGTAAAAAAAAGCCTGTTATCTGAAAAAAATTGAACGAACACGGTCGCAAATTTCAATTGCGTGGATTTTGATATATTTTGGCGGGTCAACACGCAAGTGCTAATTCTGTTGTGCGGAAGGTCGTTTGCTGCACAGTTGAGATAGATAAAAACACCCAAATCGCAATACATTATTGTCCTTTCTTCTTCAGAGCCATCAAATGGGAATGACGTTTGGAGAAACATGATCGCAACCAAAAGAATACCTGAGAATCTAGTGAAAAAAAGCGTGGGCGTCAATAAATTCGGTATAAGTATACTTGCTACCTTTTTCTGAATTCCGTTAAGACCCATTCGCAGAAAGCGATATCGAAATTAATTTGGATTAAAAATCTAAGCTAAAACTAAGTTCTTTTGTCCAAGTGGTTTGGTCGCAACAATAATATGCATACGATTATGAATCGCCGGATAACATTAAAAATTATGGATAGGCTCTATTTTCTCCGAGTATTGCATTTTAAAAAACATCAGGTGGTACACAGAATAAGTAATCAAGATAATTAATGCCGCTTTCCTAGAGCTCCGGCAGCGCACAGTCGCGACCGGAAGAAGCATAAAATTCCGATGATATGGTGCGCATAGAGTGATAAGACGGCGTTACATCCCACAGGCAATAAGTACCCCCTGCTACAACGCTGCCACCTCCTCATCAAGGCATTCACAAAACCACCAGCGTTTAAGGCAAAGGCACCGGGGCAATATCACCGCGCGAACGAACACGCGAGGGCGCTGAGAGGCCTATTACTACGATAGAATCGCTCGCGATAGCGAGTAAGCGGGCATACGGGTGGAGAGGCTGTACGGTAAGACGCGTAGACCAGATTGGAAAGGTTACCAGAAAGCTGTTTTGAAGTGTGCAGTAAATTAAATCCAAAAAGCGCACTCCGCTGCAGATATTTTAAACTGAAAACAAAACTAGNATTTTTCGAGGCGTGATGTCCAAAAAACGGTCGTTTTTTGCGTGTTCTAGAATAAAAATAGAACTTATCGACAAAAACGCCACTGTGAAGTTTTGAATAGTTATTATACTGTATAATTTATTACAACCTAAATTTATTACAACCTGTATTATTTATACAGGTTGTAATAAATTTAGGTTTTTTCATAATAAAACCTGGGAGGAGATAGATTTTCCGTTTTGCGTTATGTCTTCTTGTTTTGTTTATGTGTCACGGAGTGTAAGCATACAAAAAAGTTTTGGCACATTTTTGACGCAAGCTGAAGGCTAGTTCTACAAACTGGCTTATCTGCATAATATCCTTGCAGCCGTGTTTGGCTAATATTTCATCGAGAATATGTCAAATTTGGGACCGGGATACTCATAAGGCAGTAACCGACGCGTTTCACTGTTTTTAAACACCTGTAGTTTGATGAAGAAGAGTCGAACGATGTTGAAATTTCAGTATGTTTGAAATAATTGTCTGAATTTATCAAAAAAAGTAACAAAAAGTTTTTTGTATGACGGTACTGGTAATAGTACCGGTCCTAAAAGTCGATTTTCGGCTTTTTCACGATAAAATCATTTTGCGAGGAGATATCAGAAATTTTTTATTTTTAGTACGCCCAGTGGAACATAGCGTCGCCCACTAATAATGGGTTTTTGGGTGATATGGCGTCAGAAATTCGATTTTAAGTCTATTCGCTCAAAATCGATAAAATTTACACGTTAAATTTGCCGATTTCGGTATCTTCAGCGTTTTATTGAAATCATTTCCAGCACTGGTATCAAAAACTTTTCACTCAAATAGCTTAGTTTTGCAATCGATAGCGACGTGGTACTATGGCGTGGTTTTCCCGATATCTGATTTAGTTTTTGATGCACACATGTGCAAAGTTTAGGTACCACAACAATTTGAATTAAGAAATATTGTTGAAATTTTTTTTAGCTTTTTTAAAAATTTTGTTGGTGGTTTGCAAGATTGACTTGCAGGCTCACTGATGCAATTTAAATTAAGGTAATCGATCAAAGCGTTGAAAAAATAAACTAAAAATAAAATCTAAAAAATAAACTTTTTTTAAACTCTTTTTTAAAAAAGCTTTATAATTATCGGAAAAATGAAAAAAATACATAGGAAAAATTTGGTTTTCGGAAATTTTTTTAGTCAAATCCGAAATTTTTTAATTGATTCGGAAGCAAACCGATAACAAAATTTTGAATGCCACACAAAATTAAAGTTTCTCCCGATGTATACAGATCTCGAGATACCGGCCTCCGTCGGTTACTCCCCTTAAGGGGGTAGCGGTCGCATAATTGTACTTTCGCAATCCACTTTACCAGAATAATAAACAGCTTCGAAACTTTTGGGAATAGCCATTTGGTAGATCTATCCATAATCTACAAAAAAAATTATCAGAATAATTTTTGGCCGACCCCATGCAGCGAATTCTAGAACACCTAATCGAAATTTCAAAATCTATCTCCTCCTAGAGCTCGTATACGATTTCACTAAAACTTGGCATGAACCACAAAAATACTTATGGTTTTTAGGGGGTCGGTGCATTTTGACAGATTTGCACTTTTTCGTTTTTTTTCTATTGATAAGAAACTTTTTGGCACTTCAAAAATTTTCGGCTGAAAAAACGTTTCGAACAAAAATTGACCCCTCAATCAATTATTTTTACTTTTATAAATCTTTTTTTTGAAAAAAAGAACACTCCAACACGCGCGTTTGCTTCCATGGTGTCTAAAATAACAGTAAAATTTATTTTTTATATATTATTACCTAGAAGCTTCTTTCTAAATCGCTCGCCGACCACCAGCTCGGATGCATTAAATTTAACTTTTATACGTCAAAATGCGAAAATTTAAATTTTGGTGAAAAAAGACGAAAAACCGAAATTTTACCCACTCCGAAAAAAACCAAAATTAAGTTTTTTTTCCCTCCTTGCATGAGTTAAATGCAAATAACTTTAAAACGGTGGAATTGGTTAGCTTATTCGATTCGGTAAGTTTGGGGTGTGAATAAAATTTTTTTTTAATTCCGATTAATGAGGGCTTGGAGTATTTCTGCGCGATCAGTAGTTTCGTTTAAAAAAGTATATTTAGAAGTATTGGACAAGAGCGAAAAAACAAAAACGAAGACATATTTAAATTTTTAAAATGGGTGTCAAATATAGTATGTAGACGTTTTTTATTTTGACGATAGAATACGAAATAACCATTTTTGGTCGAGTGGTTTTGTAGCGCTTTGAGCCAATCATCCCGCAGGTGAAATTTTGCAAAGCAAAACTAACGTCAAAACAGGGAATATTCTAAGCAATGCGAATGGTCCTGCCTTGGACTCCATGATTCCAATATTTGGTTTCTGTATTCCTGAGTTATTTCCTGTATTTTGATCGTCAAAATAAAAACGTATACATATTTAAAATATCCCTTAACAACCTTTTGGTTGATCTGAGAGATGTGGGCTGAGGGAGCCAATCTAACACTCCTAAGACCGCCTCCTCCGCCCACTCAATGAGGCCGCTTTCAGCGCCCACATTTCTCAGATTAACCAAAGTGTTAAAGGTATGAATAGTGAAAGTAGCCCATTCCAAACTTTTCAGCTAAGGATCCCATACAAAAAGAAAATTAGTTTGAAAATTTTGACAAGAATATGAAGAAATTTTAGAGAATATTTTCCAATATATGGTTGTCCGCCCAAAAATCCAAACCAGTCAGATTGAATTTTCAAAATATGCAAAAAAAAAATATGTGGTCACCTAATCAAAGGTTAAAGTGACCATTATTTGAAGAGTTTTTTCCGTTGTGTTGAAACAAATACTGTAAAAAAAATTTGAAACAAAAATAAGGCATTTTTTATAATGTTTGGAACTTTCTGCGCACACAAATTCTTATAATTTGTCAAATTCGAAAAGGTTTAAATCGAACTCAAAGTTTTCTTAAAAAAAGGGGCAATAGACTCGAAAATTCTGTAGTTACAAAAGTTGCCTGCATTATGAAACATTACTTTTGAATGGTATATTGAGAAGGAATATATAAACTCAAGTAAAACGTTTTTCATCCAAGAGCCGCATATCGTATGCTGTCAAAATGGCCCACGGCGACCCTATTAATCTGATGTAGCGGAATTTTCGATTTTCCTCCTAGTTTTTTTAGAACTACGTAAAAAACGCGTCTAATTTCCAAGGTTCCGCTATTCAAAATTTATTTCTCTGTAGCGAGGTTACATTTCAGAATGCAGTATTACTCCTACATCGGAACAACTTCTGGACTCACAGTTTTTTCACATTGATAATGCGAGGTCACGCGTGACCATGGTGTTTGGAATCAAGCGTATAACGGGTCGTTTCATTATCAACAATACATTTTCATCGTCTCATTTTTATTTGTTGCGAACGTTTTTTCGAATATAATTTAATTATTCAGTTTTCAAGCATTTTTTTTTTCACCTAAAAAATGAATACGAGTAATCAAAAGTAACAAGGAACATATATTTTCACTTAATTATATGGTGATTCTGATAATGTCTGATAAAATAACTTAAAGCATCAAATGCAAATAGAAATATCACAAATCACTCTTTTAGCAGATTCACAACAATTAAGGGCATAAAATGGATAGCGGGCATTGAGGCTAAATTTGACATTTTCAAATTTGCAGTATTAAACCGTCACCCATTTTGAGTGGCTGAAACTGCAAAAAAATTGCATGTGTTATTAAATTTTTTACATAAATCAGCTCCTTAAAAAATTAAAAAGAACTATTTTTTTATACAAGGGTTCAAGGCCAATTTCACACAGTTCATTCCCGTTATACATTGATAAGTACCTCAAAAGAATCGGAATCGATTTTCTCAATGGGTATTAGACAACTATGGGTGAATTTATGACTTGAAGGTTACGCTAGAGAGCAAAAATGGTTCAAATTGAGTTCACAAAGTCATTAGTTCATCTGCTTGCGACCTTTCATACATCAAGGGTGACCAATAGTTTATTGCACTATTTCATCAGAAAGTCGCCTCTTCCGGATTTGTTTTGAGGGTACTAACGAGTCTCTGATAAACTTTGAAGTTAACGGTGATTTGATAATACGTAAACAAATATACCGTGTATTTTTGAAAAAGTGACTGCCAAATCGCGCCAAAAAGATTCCAGGGGTCAACCGTTCAAGTATTTCAAGACGTTTTCTTCATTACGGTACAAGTCCAAATTAAAATCACGTGACGATGAAAATAATTCAAAACTAAGGTCTGAAATATGTTAATATTTACCTTATTTCCTTGGAAATATAAGATCCCGTGCCCTAATTCAAATAGACTATTTGGAAGATACCATTATGTTTCAAAAACTCTTAATTAGGTGTTATTATTGCCCAGCGAAAATTTTTGGCTAATCTGACTACTATTTATATAATATTGACCGCAAAACCTTATTTCTTGATTAAAGGCACGTGATCGTTTTGGTCTTTAGTGTTAATTGAGAAAACTTTCTAAAGAATCCACTTCGCTTTTTTCAAAATTGATTTAACTTAATTTTTGAAGAAAAAAAAGCACTATTTTGGCCAACCTTATCCTTGAATATACGGTCACGTGA
>SCLH01000365.1:729511-759963 GCA_004367855.1 Oikopleura vanhoeffeni | reverse complement strand
AGGGAATGTGGCTCTACTTTGAATCGTTTGTTTAACAGAAAGCTTAGGCTAGTTGGAATTTGATTTCTGCATTAAGGGAAGTTGAGAGGTTATATACTTTCGCATCGAAATTTAATTCTAGAATATTCAATTTTTAGTTCTAGAAAATAAAGTTGAGAAAAAGCAAGGTAACCATATCACGTGATTACACGGTCACAGTTGTCTTCACAAGTGACCTTTCGCGTCGGGAAACGATGCACAAGATATCTGGGCCTACGTCATCGTTTTGTCTGCTTTGTCTTATATCTCATACATCACAATGTAATTTATAAATAAGTTCAAAAATTTTTGATGGGAAAAATCATGATTTTCGATTTTAAAAAATGTTTCATTTCCCTATAAAAAGCAGAATTATTACACTTTTATCATTTTCAAGTTTATATTGTAATTGAAATACAACTGTTGACAGCTTTTATTTGCCCAAATTCCACTTTTTAATAATTAAATTTTTTTCATGGGATACTTGAAGTTTTGAAAATTTAGAAATTTCACTTCCGAAAAAAAAAATATCTTGCCCCTAGATACCGATTAATTTATTTCACTGTTATGCATGCACAAAAACACTTCTAAAAACTGGGCTAATTCTTACACTTGTATTTTATGTTATTTTTCGGGAGAGTGAAACTAGGCGAAAAATCCTTATAAATCAACACCCCGTAATTCTGGGAATCAACATCGAAAAAAATTTCAATTATTTTTTTTCGGGAACCAATTCAAAATTCTTTATAATGTGTTTTTGAAAGAAAAGGACTTCTGACGCAATCCCGTTTTTGTCCGGTTTGAATGATTTAGGTATTGCTAGAGCCACATTTGTGGCTCTGTGTCACAAGGGTTAAGGTCAATATTGGTCGCCGACCCTAAAGCCTAAAAGAAACCGCTAAACGAAAAACGTTCTTTATTTTTCACTGGCAACAATCAGCCCTATAGCACTTAATACGGCGCTTCGCTAGAACTGTATTTCGGACTACCTTGTAAATCTCCAAAATTTGACCGGAAAAGATCGAATTTTTTTAAGAAAATTTTGCAAGAACAAAAAAAAATCCTACGTCCTGTCTTAATTGGTGTCGGGCCGTATTTTGAGAAAAATCAAGCTCGAAATTCCAAATTCATAAATCACGTTTTTTTTAAATTCGTAGGAACAGGTGCGAGCGAATTTTCGGTCTTCAGAATTCGGTTTCATTTCCTTAAATTCATATTAGCCGTTCGAGAAAAAAGACATTAAAATAAAATTAGGGTTCTTAGAAATCTTACTCACATTTGGTGGCTCAAAAATTCACTTTTCGGCCAAGAGAAGAAGGTAGTTTCTTCATATTTACATTCGGGTCTTATATTCTAAACTTGTTTTCTTTTATTCTGAGCCCTGCTTCAAAATTATAAGAAACGTGAGTACCCCATTAAGGGGGTTGTTATAAGGCTGGAAAAGCTTTTCAAAGGCTCATATCTTTGTAATAAAAACTTCAGGAATAAAGTTTGTAATCTTCTGACACCCATTTTTATTTCCAACTTTACATAGCATGTTCGACCAACCGCGTAATTAAGGGTGACAGCGAGCAATAAACAATTTTTTTAAAGTCGTATTTTTTTTGTCTTATTTCAAAAACAAATTGATTTTTTCACCAGAGAATGTATATTTTTATAACAAAAAACAATCGATAGTGTCTTTCTTGCCATTTTCACCCTAAAAGTGCTTCAAAATAACGAAAAGTGTCGTTTTTTGGCCATTTTGCCCACTAAAAGTTCGTATTTTTTTTTTCGTTGTATTAAAGAATTCATTTTCATTCAAATAGAACATTTTCAGACATTTAAAAAAAAAATGATATTGTCTGATGTCAAATTTCTGGCCTTTAACTCCCAGGATCACAGTTTGAAAAATTATTTTTTGAGGTCAAGGTCATCGTATTCAATTTTGGTAATATCAAAGATTTCGCAACGATTCGTGTTTCTGGAAACGGATTATAAACTATGGCCAAGTTAGTAATACCGTTCTCGCGCAAGAGCAAAAAATTTCTCATTTTTAGGACACTTAAAAAATTTTCGATATTTTTTTTTGGAAATTTTTGAGATTTCTTCTCACAATTTTTTAAATCATATAAATTCATGAATATTTTAGGCAAATCAAGCCTCAAAACTTTTCATTAATGCTTTTCTTTTAAATTTCTCCTTAAAAATCATGCGAATCAGTTGTGTTATTTGTCGGGTAATCTATTTGATTTCCGTATTTCAACGATGGGAAGGGTACATTGAATATCGTTTTCTGAATATGATGAAATTACACTGTGCTTGTGACCACCGGTTTGTGCTGCATTGGCACGCAATTTGTAAAAAAAAATTTCTAAAAATTAGTATAAAATTGCGGGCGTGTGATAGGCTACTTTTACTTTAAAAGTCAGGATCATTTTTATATTTAAACTCAATTGAAGCGTCATGTTTTTCCTAAAAGCTATTTTCATGAAAAAAAAAACGTTCATATTAAAGAATGTTCTTTTTGGTTCGAGATATGTTATATGTGCATTTTTTTTAGAAAAACTAATAATTGATAAGCTTCCGATTTATTTACAATCATTTCAAATCAGAACCTTTTCGTACTTGAGATATTTTTCAAAACCAATTTAAATAATTGGCATGAAAGAGTAGCCTTTTTGAAGGCTCGATGATCAACCCAACATAACCCAACCCTATAAACAACTTAAAATTTTAAAAAAATCCAACCTATTTGTACCTGTATAACACATATTAATGATCCTTTTTGAATCTTTACAATAGTAGGCCTTTAATTTGCAAAATCACTCCGAGGCCTACTACTGCGAAATTTACTCCCGGAGCCCAATCTGCGAAAATATTCTCAGTACGAAAAAAGTTTGATTTGAAAATGATTGTAATAAATCGGAAGTTTCAATTATTAGTTTTTTTCTAAAAAAAAAATGGCACATATTAAAGAAGTTTTTTCATTGGGATAATGATTCTCCCACTAAATTAGAGGCATTCACCCGAAATGTCTGAAGTTTTATAAAATATCGCAACCCTAAAAAAAAAATCCCACATTCGGGTCAAGTTGGAAATGGAGTTTGTAATAAAAAGTGGTTTTTGATATTTTACAGATACAGCATTTTCGGTTTTTTTCTCATGAATGTATTTTCAGTATATTTCACCTTAGAAAATGTCCAAATCAGAGTCGTGATACCCCTTAAGGGTATGGTGGTTCCTACATTTTTGCTTATTTGTTCATAAAAATTGCACAAAATTCAGTCTGTTGACGTTTTTAAAAGTACCCAAAAACCCTCAAATAGAACAAAAAAATCGAAATTTTTTGCGGTTTTTTTTCGATTTTTTTCTAAGTATTTCTCTCCAAATTATTGTTAAAAAATAACTCCGTTTTTGTGTCAATTTGACCACTAAAACTTCGAAATATTGGATTTGACGTAAGCCAAACTTTCTTACAGTGTTTCTCCAGGCTTTCTTTTTGGCCTACTTTCGAAAAAATCGAAGCACATTTTTTTCGGAATTTTTGCACGTGACTTTGGAAAAATTCATATTTTTTGTTTTGGGCCGAAATTTGACAAAAACCCAACTTACAAGTTTCTGTTTTGTTTAGAAGGCTAGGCTTTTACAAAAATTTAAGTTAATTTTGATAATTTAACCTTAGGAGGAGATCAGATTTCCGATGAAAAAAGTTCCAAGAAACCGGTATTTTGGACCGTTTTTTTTACGTATTCTAGAATAAATATAGCACTATCGACAAAAGCTCACCTACAAATTTTGTATATAATTATACAGGTTAGTGTTTAAAATTTGGGTTTTATTTCAAATAAAACCTGGGAGGGGATTAATTTTCCGTTTTGGCCGAGTGGCTCTCTGTTGCCACTTTATGTGTGAAGGAGTGTGGTCATACAAAAAAGTTTTTGCAAATTTTTTTCGCACAATTTGAAGGCTAGGTTCACAAAGTGGCTAATCTTGAATAATATCCTCAAAGCCCTGTTTGGCTTAAAAAATTAGGAACCACATGTGCCACCAATTATCCCTTAAGTATGGTTGAGGAAATTTAAAAAAGTATAAAACGTTGCAATTAATAATTATTTAAGAGTTGAAATTAAATAAAAATTTTCACATTTTTTTTCATTCATAAATTACTCCGAAAAAATGTACCGATCTGCCACATCGCTGCTACCCCCTTTAACACTATAACTTTACTACAATAAAAAAAATATAAATACAAATTATCACAACATTCCCAACCGGCAAAAAAAATCCGGATCTTAAAAATTGCTCTCTGTATCTCAAAAGCTAGAAAATTAATAAATTTGTATTTCCAGTTTCCGCTAGGGTGTTTTTGCCGATTTTTTCGAGAAAGTCAAAAATTGCAACTTTGACACAAAATTTTTTCGATACCTAGACAGATGAAAATGTTGAACACATCGCTAATAAACCACAGGGAGGAATCGAATGTACTTTAAACAACAATTTGCTGTTAATTACATTGATTGGGGATTTAATTTCAGCCATCTTGATTAATCAGTTGTTTTTGACAAGTTTGTCAAGTTTTGTTTTTAAAATAAAAACTGCACCATTCTTAACATTACAGCCAGGATACGTAAAGGGAACGATCCCGTCATTTGACGCTAGACCGGCGTTCTAGTTACATGGGAGTGGCAGAACCACCAAACAAATCGTAATTTTGACCACTTTTACATTTATTATCTCCAATTTTCAGCCAAAATTTTGCAGCGGAAACTCCCCCCTTACAAATCGCCAATCAAATTTTTACTCACACTGCCTGTTTACGCTAGCTTTATCAAATAAATTACCTGGCTTCGTTTTTATTGGTGGCTCTACCTCCAATTAATCTTATTTGGGCAAGCTATAAAGTGTCTTCAAGAAGGAGGAAAGGGCAAACGCTGTTCACTGAAGTTTACAAAGGTCAAATAAGCACCAAAACTATTAAAGAGAAACCAAGGGTTGTACGAATAGGAAATTACGGCGAAGAACTATTTTTTAACTAACGAAAGAAAATGGAAAAAAGAAAAAACTGAAGAGGAAAATAATCTAAGAAAAAAATGTCGACACTTCTTATGGGATGTGATTTTCTTCGGCAAGATTCATTGACTGTTTTATCATTCTATGCGCTTCTCAGTATGAAGTATTAGGACCGTGCAATAGCATCAATTTCCGTTCGAGTCATAAATCTGGTCTCATTCATACGCAATGACGCATAATCTTACCATTAATATAATTGGGTATTATGCGTAGGCCTCCTCGAGAAAAAGGATAATTTTGGTCAAAAAAAAGTTTTTTTCGTCAAAATTATTTATTGTCGAAAAAGTTTTCGTTAGAAAATGCTTCAATGAACAAATTTTATACTACAATAATTTACTCTGTTATATAAAAATCCGTCATTATACAAGAAAAGCTTCAACAAAATATTAGTTTTACTAAAAAAAAGCTTAATAACAAGAATCTATTTACTGAAATTTCCGGACGCACTTCAGTACTATTTGTGTGGTCAAAATGATGTTTGTAACCTTAAATGGTTCACCAACCAAAAACAGCCGCCACCTAGTTGGCAAGACGAAACATCTTCGCGTCCTATCGCAACGCTTAAAAACTCTTTTCCCACCAAAAATTTTCAGATTTATCATGATCGCGTAGCTGATTTTATTCTTTCAAACGATCCGCGATGAAGTTTATGATGAAAATGTGTAGTTCGTCATTACTACGTATAAAACACGGCAGGGTTTTATAAACAAAAAGTTTTAAACAAAACATTTTTTACACAAAAACAGCATTTTTTTTTTAACAAAACATTTTTTGTAACAAAAACACCATTTATTAACAAAAAAACCATTTAATACAAAAAAATATTTTTAACAAAATAAACATTTTAACAAAACAAAAAAATTTTAACGAAACAAAACATTTTTATAACAAAAAAAATCATTTGGTTTAACAAAAAGAACATTATTTCCCAATATAAAAATTTTTGAACTTGTTTAGACGTCCTTTTGCGTTTATTTTTGTTACGTTTAATAAATTTAATGATGGAAAGACGCTCAAACATGTGATGGTTCTCAGAAAATAAAGATTTAAAAAAAGTTGCGGCTAAAATATTTATCAAGCAGGGAAAGAATGCTCAGAACTGTCTTACATTTAAATTTTCGCCATTTGCTTGTGACCTATAAATGTGCTTAATTTATTTTTTTTACAAAAAATGACCTAAATAGATTTAATGAAATATAAATTCAACATTGTTTCGGTACTGTTTATTTTAGCATCGACGGGAAAGGGAAGCAAAATGGTTCACCGAATTGTTTCAGAACAGAATGTTTAGCGAAAAAGTGCATCTGCCTTTATGAAGTCACTTGAGAGTTAATAAGCCGAGAGCGGCGGTCGATTTTTTAAAAGGCCCCATTAAAAATTAGTGTAAAAAAGCGGGTTGGTTGTTTTGGTCGTTCAGATTCCGTCTAAGGTCTTGATTGAAGAAGGCCTCTGTTTTACGGCGTTCATAGTTAAGAACCTGAAGTTTTTGCGAGTACTCTAAAGTGTTGCATTGAAAGGGTTAAGCTCTTAGTGGTCCCGAAAGCCGTAGAGGCAAACACCGCGGGCGCCATGTGCAGGGCTCAAAAATTTTTTTTGCTGGCTTATAGAAAAATAACTGTTATGTGTACACTCGTGGTATGGCAAAACTTTCTCGAAAAGTCTATGGTTATTGTTTAAAAAATATGTCGTTGTTCCTGCGGAACACGACCCTATTTTAACCTCACAAAAGCCTTTCCCAAGGAAACAGCTTTGCGTCGTTCTATACCGTTGTACACTGGGACACGAGTTTACCTAACCTAGTTCTAATACTTTTCAAGGTGGATGAATCAGTGTTACACATAAAATCAGTGTACACTCGGGGCATGGCAAACTTTTGTCAACAAACTAGTGTTGGGGCAAAAGACAACGGGTTCCTACGGAACCCTAATCTTCTCCCCCAACCCTATTGTTTTTCCTGACAAAGAAGTTTGCACGCGTTTCTATCCCGTGTTATACTGGGGCACGAGTTTTCAATTTTGTTAGAAAATGTTTTTTCCCCATTATGTACTTTATTAATAAAGCATAATTATAAATTATTTTTCCAAAAACACTAATAAATTGCAACCGAGATATATTTTTGATATTTTCTTGTGTTGAGGGATTTTCCACCTTTCAAAAACAAATGTGTGTTCTTTTGATGAGTTTGAAACTCAATTTGAAACTCAAAATTTTTTTTTTGTTAAAAAATGTTATTTTTTGTGAAAAAATGAATTTTTTTGTTTAAAAATGTATTTTTGTTAAAATGTAATTTATGTTAAAAAAATGTTTTTTTTTGTTTATAAATTATTTTGTTGTTTAAAAATGTTTTTCTTTTGTAAAAAAATTACTTTTTTGTTATAAAAATGTTTCATTTTGTTAAAAATGTTTTATTTGTTAAAAAATGATTTTTTTTTGTTAAAAAATGTGTTTTTTGTTCAAAATGTTTTGTGTTAACCCCCTCAACACCCTTTGGACTATCTGAGGCAAAAAAATTTTCGGGGGTCAAAACGGCGCAGAAATAACATCGTCACAGGACCTACAATTCATTGCGTCATAGGAGTTTGCAATCCATTTGCCAAAATATTGTTTCAAAATTTTCATTACGATTAGCCGATCGAAAGATTATTTTCCTACTTTTTTCCAGGATTTTTTTGCCAAATTTCTACAAAATTAATTTGTTGAAAACCAATACATAATATCAACATTCTGAGGAAGCCAGTTTTCAGGAAAGTATTCTGAGGATTCTTTTGATATAAGTTTAATTTTTTTCTGCCAGTTCTCTATTACGAAGAATAATTTTTTCCACAAGTGATTCTATTGTTAACTCAAAATAATGTAAAAAATTTAATTCTTTGAAAAAATTTTTTCCCGGAAAGCACTTCGAACGGCCAATTAACCCAAATTAAGCGACAAAGACAAATGGATCAAGTGTAGAACATAACGGTGTACTGATTTTGAGTATATTCAGCTTGGAATATTTTCCACATTTTGCTCTGGCATATATTTTGACGCTCGGGCCACCGATATGATAATTGTTGTAAGCGATTCAAGATATCATATTTTCAAATCTTGAGGACCAGCCATAAATAGCTCTAGGAGTTTCACTTGTAAATTGTAACCTTATATGTCATTGTAAAAATTGTATGGGTTTCCAAGAAATACAAGTGAGTGAATCCTCTTTTTTCTCTCCGCAGTATCGAGTTCACAGGACTTCGAAATTTGAAGAATGTTATGTGTTATTTACTTAAGTCTATCCTTGACTCATCAGTGAAATTAAGTAAATTGATATCTTTTCCAGTTTTTCCGTGATAGCGCTCAATAGTAGTGCCTTCAGGTAGGCATTTGGGTGTGACGGCGAAGATCCCGTTTCTGGGTGTTAGAGGTTAAAAAGTGTTTTCCATAAAACACTGATTTTAATTGTTCTTCCAGCACATTCTTCCGATTAAATCTTTTCTATCTAGGCTTTTCTAATTGGTATAACGATCGTCAATTATCTTGCCCGGATTGACTGCTCTCCGTTTTTTGGGCGGAACCAGTGATTTGTTAAACAAATTAATATAAGGTAAATGATAATTTTTATTTGTGAGTCAGAATATGGAGACCTTATTGCTCATTTTCACGTGTGTGGAAAATAGATTATCCAGCCTTTATGGGCCATGTTTTCGGAATAAAAAATAATTTTTTGCGAAAAATTTTGGGGGCCTTCTACCCAGGTTAGTTGTCTACAATTTGAGGATTCAAAACTCTTTGTTGCACTTTGTAAGGCACTTCAAATGTATATTTGTTTATATTGTTATTCAAATCTATTTCGTGTTAAAAACGTTAATTACGTAGCTATTATTAAAAACAAATTCGATTTTCTTCCTTCGAACAAATTCGGTCATTTTATAAAAATTTTAATGAGGAAAAAATTCGTTTATGGCGGAAAAACTGAATATTGCTAATTGGAATTTTATTTTTTTTTTTTCAACCTCTTAAACCCAAAACGCCCATCGGCGCCCATTTTTTTAGTTCTTAATTATTAGACTTTAAATTTTTATATTATTTAATTTAATTTTGGACTTTATTTAATCCCGTCTAGAATAGTGACATTTACAAAGTGACCTTCAAACTTACGCATGTGTCATTGTTGAGGAAAGTGAGAGATGTTCAGCAAACAAAAATTAATAATTTGAGGTTGATTCAGAATTAAATTTCTTAAATCGTGATTTTTTTTAAAATAACCTGGTATTATCTACAGGTGTGTTTTCCGAAAGATAAAACCTAACCTACGCAATTTATCAAAATCCACTTTGTAAAGAATAAAAATTTACTCAAAGACGTTTCAGAGGAAAAAAATTGAACATGGAGCAGATTCAGAATTTTTTTTTTCTTAAAAGGTGAATTACTCAGACAGTAACCTGCGATTTCTGATCTCTCACTACCAGGTGGTTTTTCAAAATGGCCTGTGTGAGAGGGTTAAATAAACTAAAACACAAATTCTTGAATCATCAGATTCAGTTAATTAAGTGTTTATATTAAGCAGGCGTGAATTAACCGTCTCGAAATAAATATCATGAATTAGACTCAGAATCAATGAAAACAGATTCTTTATTGCTCTGAAAATAGGGCTGAAAAAAAGTAACTTAAGTTTTCATTTACTTTTTAAATGTACACATTTACAAAGTATACATATATTTTATAAAGAGGTAATTGCCATTCTTCAAAAATGAAATCAAGCATATCCTTCTCCAACTAAGTCCATCTTAAAATTGCTTATTATCTCGATAGCGCTTGTTCGAATTCACTAAATGTTGTCTTAGTGATTGCTTGGCATTGATTATAGACAATGGTGCTTGATATTGGGACGCTAAAGTTGATCGGTGTTGCAATTCACTCATGCCAATCACTAAGACAACATTAGGGGATTCGAGCACGCGCTATAGAAAGATAGTAAGCATTTTACGATGGACTTAGGTTGGGAAAGAGGATATGGTTCACAAAAATTTTAATCCTTCAATAATTCGTTATGGTTTAAGGTTTGCGTTACAGTTTACCAGCCAAAGGCAGCCACAAACAAACAATTTGAACGTCGATTATGGCCTACCGTCCACACGAATATTCTTCCACATTTCTCTATGTTTATATGCCGCCGGTGTCGTTAGGTTTACCCTTTTCACCTCTTATATATGGAAATAGAATGCATAGGCCAAGGAATGCTTGGAATTGGGGGGATTAATGGTAGCAGCTTGGTTGCAGTTTTGGCCACTTTACCTCAATTTTTATCATCCACCATATAAAGGAATGTTGATATATAAATTTTCGAGATTCTTACAAAAGCAGGCTTCAAAAGGGATAGTGATAGACCAATAAGAAAGGCTTTTTCGAAATTTTTGAAAAAATATTTTAAAATTTTTCTATATTCTTAAAAGTACTAAAAAAAGCTTTATTCGACGATTCTTCAAGAAAAACATTAAAAAAAAAGCTTTCTCTTTAGATTCAAAATAATTAGAAAAAAAGCTTTTAGTAATTTCAAAACTCAAAAAAGCGTTTTTTTCGAAAAAAAAATAGAAATGTTTATCGAGATTTCTAAATAAAAAAAAAAAACTTTCGAATTGTTTGAAATACCTGTTGTGTCCGTTATTTGAAGGAACAATATGGCTAAATATGGCCAAAACCTACACTTTTTTCATTTTTGTCCGTTCCCTCTATAAGGACAATATGGGCAAAAATAATTCAACAAGGGCCTCTTTTTTTCTAAAATTAATCAATAATTCACTTCTTTTTTCGTTGAAAATATAGGTGAGAGCAAAACCAAATGGGCCTACATTTAGTTTTTGACAAAAGAATGACCTCCGAAACTTTGACTTATCATTTTTGTCTCTTCACATAATATAAGGCAAAATCTCAGCTCCGTCATTATGGACGAAAACCACAGTATTATTTTTTTTGAAACCATTTTAAAACAATTGTTTATGTTTGTCTTTATTTTGACGAAAATGCTTTATTAATCTGGCGTTTTTTTATATAACTTAAAAAGAAAATGGATTTTTCGAAATGATGCAAAATGGTCAATTGTCTGACCTTAACGAAAACGTTCTACATCTGTTTGTCTTCTCAGACGCCGGATCTATTTCAACCAAAAATGGTTTTATCTACTTTTTTGATCGGTGAAATCGTCATGGCTTGGGTTCTGGATTTATGACCTTGAATTCATAATTTGCCATGATTCTGTTGATCAAGAAAAACGGGCATCATTATCAAGGGAATTTGCTCACAATTTTTATTTATGGTCCGCTTTTGGCCTTGGGTTTATTTTGCCATCGTTCAATGATGTATGTTACTTTTACAGAAGGATATTTTCTATGGATCGACATGACCTGAGTGGCGTCGGGAGCTTGGGTGGATGGGCTATATTCATAAGTAAGGGGGAAAAACTAACAAGATTTTTCGGGATTCACTTGTTTCGAACAGACGGCTTTGAGTTTAATAATAGTTGAAACGACCATTTGCGATGGTACCGATTCCAAAGAAACCTATAAGTAAAAATCTTGAAAATTTATTTTTGCAATGACCCGAGACGGTCAGGGCCGGTGCGTAGGCATAATGTGGTTCCACTGGTCACTGCGGTAAACCGCTTAAAAAATTTGAAATTCACGATTATCTCCCAGTTATGGGTGAAGTTATGAAATATTTTTTTCAGCTTAAATGTTCTTAAAATTTTCCGGAAAAAAAATTTTAAATCTAAAAATTATTTTCTCCCATGTAATTTGACCCCAGTATACGGTATACTGTATACTAAAACAAGCATTTATCAGTGATTAGAAAAGTTTCCTGACTTTTGCGGGGTATTTTGGTAGGAGTTTTACCGGTGAGGAAAAAATTGCTTTTTGGCCCTTTGGCGGCATTTTCAAGAACCAAAAAATCAAATTCGCTTATACAAGTAGTTCGAATTATTATGATCAATTTGTGTAGGCACATTTCGAATTTGATCAAATTCAGTTGAAATGCTTTATTCAAAAGTCTATATCTGCCTATAATTTTATGTCATAAAATCATTGTCATTAAAATTGAGGGTCAAAATTTTGATGTATAAAATAAATTTTAAAACTCATTCGGCAGAGTTTTAAAGTTTTGAAGTCGGGAGTAAACATTTTGTTTGATTTTTTTGTAATGCTTAATTTTTTGGCTATGGAGAGTTCGTGAAGGCGGAAATCGGAGCAGTAAAAATAAAGCAGTATTTTCACAAAAATTACCTAAGATTTCATTATCAGTTTATTTTATTTTTTTTGCATTTTGAAACTGCCTTGCGTTAGGCGAAGCTTTTTTTTAGAAGAACCCACCCTTGTCAGGCTTAATTATTCGAAAGGCCATTAAAATATTATCGACAAACGTTTTTTTTGTATCATGTACCGAATAAATTTGGTGATATGAAAACTTTTTGTTTTGATTCTGAGAAAATGTTTGTTGGAAAAAAAAAATTTACGTTTTTTCTTTAAATTGGGTTGCATTTTTGCGCCTATGCATTTCTCATTGAAAAAAATAGGACGAAAAGGAAGTCGACCAAAAATTTTTCCGAAAATTTTCTTTTTAAAATAACGACCAATTTTAGAAAAAATAAGAAAATTCGGCCGAAGTATAAGGACAATTTGGGAAATAAACTTAGGGGAAAATTTGGAAATTTTTGCTAGGGACCATTTGCGAAAGCTCATTTGTCCGTATAAAACAAAAAAAAACAGTACTTAAAACAACAAAGTTAACCTATTAAAAGTGGTCACTATTGGTTGCCTCTGCTTCACTTTTTAATGTTTTTATTTTCCAAAAAATCTCCAAACTTACACTCCGGATGAAAAAAGAAAACCGAGAAAATGACGATAAGGCTCCACTTTCAAAAATGGCAAATTGATTTTTAGCTGTTAAAGTCCCTGCTATTTGATAGTAAATCACTTCGATTGCATTCTATTCCAACTTCAGCATTGAACAACTTACGGATAGTAAATAACCTAGAAAGACAATATGGATTAGCTTAGGGTTGGGAAAATGTTAATCTATCATTTCATTAAAAAATGTTTTTTTCGAAACAAATATGTGACATATAATATGTCGGAAATTGAAAAAAAATTTCGCCGTTCCTCCGAGCATTAATTATCCATCTTTTGGCGTTTTTCACATTCAAGTAATGTGATGTGCGTCTAAAGAAAACCCTCTATAAGGACAATATGCGACAAGTATGGCGTGTCTTTCTTTAATGGCCGATATAGAAGAAAGTGATGGACAATGTTCATTTCCAAAAACTTAACTTAAAGGGAAGACGCCAAATATCTCTATAAGTTTCAAGTTAATTAAAACAACTGTTTTCCCAAGATAAATTCTTGAAATCACCTTTTTGCAAATTCTTGAAAAAGTTTTCATTATCCATTGTAAATAGCAACATTAATAAATTGGGTATAAATTTAAGGCCCAAATCGCAAAAATTCTATAAAACACATATAATGATTTTTCAATAGAAAACACCTGTCCTCAACCAAAAAAAAAAATTATCTATTATTAAATTTTGACCGAAAAGCAAAGAGAAAAGGCCTTCATTATTTTTCGATTTAAAATTTTTTATATATAATTGAATTTTTTGATGCATTTAAGAAAAAAAAGGATAATATGATACCCAAAACCCAAGTGACAATAAAGCAAAATTTCAGCTTGTCCTTATAGACAAAAAACCATAGTTGTTTTGTTGGTGTCGTTTTTTATGATATATGCTGAATGCTACATACAGTATGTCACATATTTGCAGCATAATATGATATGCTTGCATATTATAGAGCGCACCGCGTCCAATTTCCTAAGTTTTAAACCGGTCGAAATTAACGAATAAACGGAAAGAAAAATCTTAAGCCAGAATTCAAGGCAAGAATTATGAAAAAATAAAAAATGAATTTTTTGCCGAGTGATGAATACCCGTTATTGTTTAAATTACCGGTTTCACCTTATGCAGCTCCCTATTGCATATTATCATTAAAAGCGACACACAAGACAACTGTGATTTTTGTCTATATATTTGACATATTCTAGCTAATCTGTTTTTTTTTAATTTTTTAAGTTCAATTTAATCAAGGGTTACCTTTCAAAAAATTATAATTGCTTTTCGAACTTCGCAAAACCATTTTCCTTTATTTTTTTTAGTCAAGAATGAATATTTTGAGACAAGTCAAAAATTCACATTTTCCACCCTGGATTAGCTGCTTCATGCGTCCTCAGCTTATTTTGGAATGGGTCACGATTTTAGCCTCAATGCTGGGAACATTTTTTCGGAGGATGCGTTTCATAGGAAGTAAGTCAAATCATTATTCATTGCTTATGCCAAAACATCATTTTTGGATTTGAGATTTATTGAAAATGTTTAACTTTTAATAAATTGACACCATATTAACTGTCAATTCCAGAAACAATATTTTTTGTCGAGGACATCCGAAATTAGGGATTTCCTTAAAAGTTTCGATGTTTTATCTGGGCGTGTGGCTAAAGCAAACCCCAAAAAAAGACGTTCATTTCAGGATTAAATTTCACAATTCGTCTTTTTTTTGAATTTGCGCTTTGGGTTTGCGGGTAGAATACGAGTAGGGGAAATATTCTTTCTTTTCGGAAATTTAAGAATGAAAAGTTGGAAATAGGCAATTGATATTTTTTTCCGTTGAAAAACTGTTTTCGGATATTTTTGACCGGACGAATTAAAAAAAAAAAGATTTTCGTTATTTTTCGGCCAAAAATTTTCGGCTCAAAAACGAAACAGGTTATTCAGATTAATCTGTTTTATATTTTCAAAAACCATAATAATCTAGTGTTCTTTGAATAGTTTGATTTTTTTTTTCATTTGGTTTTTAAAAGCTATTTTACTTTGGAAAATTAGACAAAATGAGCTCGCCCAATGTTACTAAAACCTCTTTTTTTGGAGTAGAACAAAGAACAAAAAACGCCTTTATTCATGCTTTGGCGCGCGAGAGCCGCTTACTAGCATAATCTGTGAAAGACAAGAAATAAGGCGCCTAGCAACTATCATCTTGTCGCGCCCGTTTATGACTTGCCGTTTTTTGTATCCATTCCTATCTTACCTTGGATTGTTTTGATTACCCATTATTGACGGTCTTCAAGATTGAAGATTCTGTCGCTACAGTTAAACGGAAAGTTTGGCGCAGGATATGCGGACTGCCCCCAAAATGAACATTCGAATTGCTCAAGAAGAAATGGACAATTTGGGGCAACGCATGTGCAGACAGGGCTGTCAGATGAAACTGGAAATTTACGTTATGGAAATTGTTGGATGTTAGCGTAAAACATTGAAAAAACGGCGGAAGTTACAAAAACGCGAATCACGCTTTGCAAAATTAAAAAAATCCCTCTAATTTTGATTTCTTGGCCAGCGCGTTTGCTCCCAAGTGGTTCACGTTTATAGCACCTACCCGCTGAAAACGAGATACAAAAACTAATATTAAAATGTTTCTCAGTTTTATTGGGTTTTCATACTTGCAGGCAAAAACATAGCAAATTTTTTATAATAAATTTACTTGCAAAAAAGTGGAACTTTCTCCCATGTCAGTTGTTTATATTCGAAAAGGCCTTGTAAAACGAGGTTTTTATTTGAAAAATATTAAATCATTTTGTTTATTCGAATGTTTTTTTATCTGAGAAAATTCTTGAAGAAAAAAAACTTTGAGAAACGGTTTCAGACCTGCCATCATAGTTTCAGTATCTATGTAGGCCGTTAAAATAATGTTCTGATGATTGAAGAAAAAATGGCGCTAGAGCGATTAAAATGCAAGCCAGTCTTGCTTTTTCGGAAAAAATGACTTTTCAAGATAAAATAAAAAATTGTTTCTTCAATATCCTTCTTTTTTTTTAAAAAAATTTAAACACGGGGTTTGACTGATTACTATCCAATTTTTTTTCAGAAGGCTGTGGGCCTAAAGCTTCCTGCGAAATTGGTTGATTTTTTAAGTCTTTATCGCTACTTTTACGATTTCTTAGAGCATTTTTTTGCGATTTTTTTTAAACAAATTCCAGCTTGAGACGAAACAACACTCTTTTCAAAATAGAACCTTGCACAAAGAACAAAACGACTAAAATGAGCTTAATTCCTATAGACGAAAAAACCACAGTACGCTAAAATATAAAAAGCCGATCAGTAGTAATATTTCGAGTCACTTGATTCTCGATTATTTAAGAAAGTATGACGTCACGTTTGAAATCTCGTGATAAATAGATAATCTTTTCGATATAATACTAGTGAAACAGCTTCATCCCTCATTTGACTCAGATGATTAATGTGATATAACCCTCTCGGCTTGTGATCGCTGAAATAATTTTTATTTGTTAGACGGCAATCTATCATCCAAAATCAACGCTTGCTCCAGGAAATAAAATGATCATCTGCGTCCTTGATTTGTTGGGGTCTTATGTCATTTACCCATGGAACCAACCGGCGGGCCCTACATTTTCCTTATTACTAATCTAACATTTCCCAGCGCGTTACAAAGTTCATCACTTTGGCCTGATGCACTTATTCATGAAAATTTTGGCTATGCACCAGGAACCAATGATAGCAGGGAAATTAATTTGATAACACTTGTTTGTTCTGGAAAAAAATCCGCATGCGGAGATAAAGCGAGCAATCAGGTTTTATGCAATTCCAGCCAATATCGCTTCGTTTACTCTTTTGATTGCTGTTTACCGGGGTTATTAGCCATTCCTGGATCTTGTTATAGTTATATAGAAAACAAAAAGAAGAAGATGCCCACTTTATATAAGCAGGAACAGATTCAAAACGAGAAATCACCCGACTGAATAAATTCCAAGCTAATTTCATTTTCATAAATTAATTTATTTCCGGTTTGTGACCTGACAAATATAATTTAAAAGGAAATTTACTTAATGCTGAACCTTCCCTGTGAGAATCTGCCGCTTCTGCCTATTTAGCCGGATGCGCAAACAGTTTAAAGTACTTCAATTAATTCATTCAAGAATATCTTAGAATTTGGGCTCCTAATTCAGGAACAATGTCATATTTTCATACAAAAACTGCATTTTTGTTGTAATAAGTTGCGTTGAACAGACGGCACGCCCTAAAAACTGGGCTTAAATATATTCAAATTAGAAAAATTTTTGACCAATTTAACTTCAAAAAACAATAGACCAGTTGATATTTCTGTTTATTTGGATGACTTCTCAAAATGACTTTCTTGCATTATTTGAACAATCGTACAGTAGAGTCCGTTTTAAGTAGGACGCAGATTTTCAGAGCTTTGTCTGTTGGCCCGGCGATTTTGTAAGGGAAGCGAGCATGTGCTCAATTGAAAACTTTTCTCCATAATTATTAAAATGACATCTGAAATTATGCAGCGATGCTTTACTGTAATCTTGTTTTCTACCCCTTTTTGGTTTTCTTAGTAGGATCGCAGTATATTGAAAAAAAAACTTCTGCAACGGCCTCATGATAGGACGCTTCACGTCATGTGTCATTTTCGCCCGCTCTGAGGCGAATATGAACTTAAAGCTGGTCCTACTAAACAATACTGGTATTTTAAGCCAAGTTATCTCACCTCTAATTATGTCAAGAGCATTACTGATTATAATTGTGTTATTTCATTGCAAAAGCTTAAGATTACTGTTTATTTAAATTAAAGTCAATTAAAATACAATTATCATTGTCTACCTACTTCTAGCAGCCGGCAGGGGACGTTTTCTTGAATGTTTACACTTTTCAAATTATAGGGTAGAACCATTTTAAAATGATAGTATTATTAAAAAGACATAACATTTATTTATCTACGTTCACTTTATTTAAGCATCTTCAGGATTAACTTATTTTAAGTTGAAATAATTTAACATAAATTCCACAATACATAGAATCTTGAACGAAAAAAATCTTTTACCTACAGATTTGCATATTTAGTGCTAGTTTGACCAATTTATACGTTAAACAGTTCAAAGTGTTTTTTGTAAATATAAACAAATGCGAAAATATAAGACATATTAACCACTGTTTTTCACCATGTTGGCTAAATTTAAAACATTTGAATGCTTTTGATGATCGTATAATGATTAGAACTCCCAAATCCAAAAGAATAGAACTGGCAGTCCATAATATTCTTTCTTATGCAATTTTTGGATGACAAAAATGATGTACATTTTTCACGGGGTAAGATATATGAAGCTGCATTCTGATTGGTTAAAGTTCAAAACAATCAGAATCGAGAATTCAAGTGAGCCCAAATGATGATTGAAGGTCGACTTTCCTGATAAAAATATTAGCAATACGGGGTCTAGTATGTAATACACGAGTCACCGATTTTAATTGGAGGTAACCGACGGAGGCTGTATCCGAGATCAATACATAGTTAGAACTTAATTTGTCTTGGCATTCAAAATTTTTCATCGTTGTGCTTCTAAATCAATTAAAATTTTTTGATTTGACCAAAAAAAAATTTCGGAAATCGACATTTTTCCCTAGTATTTTTTTCCAGTATTTCGCCACTACTATTTTTTTCTTGACCGGTTTGATCGATGTTACCCTTATTTTGCGCTTGGACAAGTAGCCTGTTAGTTAATCTTTCAGACAATAAAAAGAAATTAATAAAAATCGCTCAAAAAAGGCCGGAAATATTTTTTTAAATCGCTTGAAATCAATCAAAAAATTTTACTGGTACCTGAACTTTGCACATGTGTGCATCATGAGCAACATCTTAATGATCGAATAAATCGAGAAAACCAGTCCCATAGTACCACGTCTCTATCGATTGCGAAAAGTGAGCTTTTTGTAGGAAAAAGTTTTAATACCCAGTGGCTGAAATGATTTTAATAAAATGGCTGAAGGGATACCGAAAATCGGGAACTTTTAACGTGTAAAATTTCATTGATTTTTAAAGCAAAAATAGACCTTAAGGAGTGGCGTGTCGCAAATTTTGAGCCTCTGTCCAAAGTTCACTTTCCGCCAATTTAGCAAACGTGATATTCCAAAAACATTTTGTTAACTAACAGACCCAACCTTCGGCCAGTAATTTTAAACTTAAACAGTATAATCTGATTAAAATTCTCCACCTACGGCCGACACCTACCGCTTTAAAAAGCTCCTAAAAAGACATCGCAGTTAGTTGCCTACTCCTTCTATTTTCATTCAATTTTTTTGGTCTGTCAGGCTCCGGGGAGCCTTAGACATAATGCAAAGCGCTTTTGTTTTTTTAAAGTTTTGCTTCAGCGGACAAAAACGCCCGGAAAAACAAAAATTAAAATTTTGGAAATGATCAGTTTGGGGAGCTCAGGCAAAAGCTATCTCCTCCACCAGTTTGAGAGCATCATAGTTTCGACTCATACTGCATCCTGAAAGCCAAGACTGTTCTGAACAATAAACTAGGAAGTTTTTTTTTCGAAATTTTGCTTTTGGCGTCTTCTTGGGGCCATGGCAACTTTTTCATTTGAGGCCTAAATTTTTGACAAAATTTAGAAACACCAGAAAAAATGCTTCAAATAATTTTTTCCGTTAAATACAAACACTTTTAATGATTTTGGTGCATTTTTAAACTCGCGGTCGGTAGCGTTCAAAAGAAAGACAACCATAGCGCACTTTTCAATTTTAAATCATAAATAAATTCAATATTTTTTGTTTTCGTTTTTTTTTGCCTGTTGGGCGCCGGAAAAAAAATTTTTTAAAACCAAAAGTCAATTTTGCACTTATTTGTTCAGGCTTCTCCGGAGCCTCACGCCAAAAAAATAATTGAAAAAATGAATTGAAAATTGAAGGAGTAGGTTACGAACTTGCGTTGTCTTTTTAAGAAGCTTTTTAAAAGGCGTAGGTGTCGGCGTAGTGGAATCTGTATCAAAGATTACGATTTAAATGTCAAAATTACCGCGAAGGTTGGTTCTGTTAGTAACAAATGCGTTTTGGAATATCAACATTGCTGGTTGGCGGGACAATGGCGTTCGGAAGAGGGCTCAAATTTTGCGACACCCACTCCCTTAAGGGGTAACCGACGGGTTTTACTGATTTCAAACGTTAGTCTGAGCTAACCGCAATTCGTATTGAGTTCAAACTTCGGATTCTAGGAGATATTTGTTTGAAATTTTCAAAAAATGGTGTCAAAAGTTTTTTGTATGACCGGACCGGCCGGTTATACCGGTCCAAAAAGTGATTTTTTCCATTTTTTCGGTACACATTTATCTAGCTCCTGGATATCAAAATTTTCTTTTTTTTTAGTATAAACTAATACTTAATATATTTCAATTTGAAGAAATTTCCAAAATAATGGGTGTTTTGCACATGTCGCTGGTACAATGTCATTTAGTCGAACAATATCAGATTTTTTTTAAAAGAAAAGCACTTCTTTAAAGTGTGCAAAGCGAGGAGGTACAAAGAGTTTTTATTTTTTTCTTCATTAGCTTTTTAGAAGGCACTCAAAGTATTTACACTCAAATTCGTCAAAATAGGATTTGAAGAAAAATTCCAAAACTTTTTTTGAGTAAAAATCATAATTGTAATACATTTTTGTCAGTAAGTTGCACAATAAAAATAGTGCTAAATAGTCAGATCGAATGTCTTAGATCATGAAGAAATAAAAGTTAATTAGCCTGAAAAAAATACTGTGAGAACAAACAATTCCATGAATTATGCAAAAATCGAAATTTTTTATCGAATTCACTTCTTTTTTAGTTTTTATAACAAACCGTTAAACAAAAATAAGGAATGCAGGCTAAAATTCAGCTTTCTATCAGTTCTGGAGTCTCGGAGAAACCCAGCCTCCATCGGTTTACCCCTCAAATATTCTTAGTCTAACAAAAATATTTGAAAATTTTTTTTGCCGAAAATTTAAAATTTGGCCCATGTATCAAGACGTAATCACAGTGAGTCTAATGCACAACAAAATCTAGAAGCAAAAAAAGTTTTATTACTTCAAAGATACAGTTGCGTTAAGCAAAATTCACGATTACTTGGAAATATAGAAAATTTGGAATATTTTTTGACATCAAATATCTTTTTTTTTCTTTATATTTGGAAGCCAAACCAGCACGAAAATGACAAGTGCAACTTAAAATAAGCTCTTATATCTGTCTGATTTAATAAGGCCTAGAGCATTAAATTTTTTTTCAAAATTGATACGGATAGGAAATAAGTTACTAAGAACCCAATTCATCAAATAATTTTCGAAATTTCTCGCATTTTTCGAAGTATTTTTCTCAAAAAGATTGATAGTTAAAATACGTGCTCGAATTTGACCCACTGAAGACACTTCAAAATATCGCGCTTACGTAAGCCAACCTCTCATCAATGTTCACTGGCTTTCTTTTGGAGGCTACTTTCAAAAATCGAAGCTACTTTTTTTCGGAAATTTTTGGAAAATGACCAAAAAAATCACATTTCAAATGTTTTAGCTAGAAATTGCCCAAAAAGCCGTCGAGAGTCTCTTACAATTGGTTCTTAGGAATACTTGATAAAATTTAGAGTCATTTTTGCAAATATTATCCTAGGAGAGATAGATTTGGAAGTTCTGAAGATTGTGAAAAATTGTCGGTATATGGCGTTCTAGGAATCTGTTCTGTCGCCGGATCAAAACAAAAGCCCTGAGAAAAGAATATAGAAACGATACTATCCTGTTTCGTGATTTGTGAAAATTGAGCTCAATTTGATACTACCAAATTGGGAGGAGATAGTTTTGGCAGATTTGGAATAATTGTCACCTGTTACGATTACTGTTACCTATTGGTGTAATCGTTTCAAAAATAATTTGAGATGTACTTTTTCGCGCAAGATATAAAGATCAGATCTACAAATTATGCATTTTTCGTTTTTTTTCATAAGCTTTTAGTTTTCAGATATATCCAGTTGAATATGATCAAATCTGCCACGAGTATACCCCTTAATTCGAATTTCTGACTCCATAGTACCCGAGAAAAACCCTTGTTAGTGGGCATAACGAAAAATGAAAAAATTTCTTATATTTTCAATTTGCAAAATGAGATTTTATCGGTAAAAAGCCCAAAAATCTTTTGTTACTTTTTTTGACAATTCAAGACATTTATCTCCAACATACCTGGAATTTCAACAATGGTACGACTAGTCGCGACTCTTCCTCAGTCAAAACTACAGGTGTTTAAAAACAGTTTGAACGCGTCGGCAAGCTCTTGCACAATTATTTCTTAATGATATTTGCGTAATTTAAGGGGGGTATATCTGTCTGATAATAAACCTGTAAGGCAGTTAAAAATCTGGGGTTGGGTGTCGATGATAAGGGGCTGGTTTTCTGAAGTTTTCCACACGTTTAGTAATGTAATCTAATACAATCCAAACTACGCCCACACAGGAACCTTCAATAAGCCACTCTCGGAAAAACACTCAAAGAGCTAATTCTCCTTCTACCAGCACCGGTGCCTTTTTTGCCAAAAAAGAAAGCACCGTGCCAGGGACAGGGGCACCGAGCTAAAATATCTGCTCGAAAAAAAAACCTGATCTGATCGTTTTCTTTCAGATCACATTTTTGCAGCTCGGCTTTTTTTTTCCGATGTCGACCAGTGCTAAAAATTTTGAATTGCTTTCCGATCCTGATTCACATTTTTTTCGTACCGATATTGATCGGGATACTGTTGAATCGGATCGGATTTAATTTTTTTGCGCACCGGGAAGGCTTAACTCTCGTAGACTTCGATTTTCCGGCAAGTAGTGACCATTCACCATTAAATCGCATTGTGTTACGACGGCTTAAACATTAATCATGACACAAGACCAGTTATCAAAGTTATCGCATAAACTTTAAGACACAAATGGACCGTTTTGTGCACGTTTTTTTATTCGAAAATTATACTGTAGTTACAGACTTATTTTTTTGCAAACAATTTTTGAATCACCAAAACAAAACGTTTGCATTCCTGAATCAGAAAAAATCTAAGATCTTTTTTCCATTACACAATGCCCTGAAAATGATCACGTGACCGTATATTTCAAGGAATAAGGTTGGCCCAAAATAGTACTGTTTTTTTTCAAAAATTAGTTAAAACATTTTTGAAAAAAGTGAAGTGGTTCTTTAGAAGTTTTAAGACTAGCATTACACCAAGCCGAAAAAGATCACGTGACCTTCAAATCAAAGAAATGAGGTTTTGGCAAGTACCAAATAGTATCAAATTAGGCCGGAAAAAAATTTTCTGGGGCAATAAACACCTAATTTAAGAGTTTTGAACCATAATAATTATTTTTTCCAAAACGGTTCACGTGATCTTTAATTTTTCAAGAAATAAGGAGTAAATATATGACATATTTCAGACTTAGTTTTGGACTTATTTCGTCACGTGATTTTATTATGGACTTCCTGTAATGAGAAAAACGTCCTTGAAAACGTTTGAAGTTGACCCTGGAATTTTTGGCCTGATTGGAGTACTTTTTTTTCAACATTTACCTTGTATATTGTTACCATATTATTTTTTTCAAAAGTACTCAAAATCATGCGAAAAGACCCTTAAAAGAAAATCGTCGTAAACGAATTTCTAAGCCCCTCGGTTTAATGCATTACAGTATGCCCTCCAGTTTAAATAGAGCATCTTCCAGTGAAGTCATAGCTTTTCCGAAATGCTGATAGCATAAGAATGCGTAGGCGAGAGAGACAGGCTGAGGAAAAATGAATAGATACCGATTGGGTTTTTTTAATCTTCAGGGATTTCTGGTTTTGTATTATTTGCTTGGCAAAATTGTCCGCCTCCGTTAGAATAACTAGCACCTCTAGAAGCCAAAACTTCCGAAAAATTACATTACTCAGAAATCAAAATTAATGGTTTCGAGGCAGGCGTAGGCGTGAACTTACGTCTCTGGTTCTCATGAACAATAAATGATACATGCAAAACATAATTTCAGAAGTCCAATATTACTAGATAATTTTTGATTGAAACATATAATAATTGTTAAATGGAAACTAGATAAAACCCTTTTGAAGTTAACTAAAAGTAGTTCAAAAATATAAATAAACGTTTAAAATTTCGTATGATTATCTGCACTGTTGCCACACTGGACATTTCGCGAATTTTTTTTTCTCATCCCATTAAATGCCTTTTGTGTTCATCGGAATTTTTTTATTTTTTATTTTAATCTTATGCAAATTGGTCTGAATATTATTTCTAAGCCTCTACTTGAAAAATGCTATTGTTGATAATGAGACCTTTTGCTTATATGGCTTGACTCTATGCAATGGTTCACTAGTCTGCCGGAAATCCGAGTCTGGTACAGATTCATGTCTAAAGTCTACGAAGGTTAAGAGCAAAAGATTAAATGAGGGCTACATTAATTTTAACTCGTCAGACTCGGTATTTCCGCGCAAAGTAGCGACCATTCACATTTTAATCGCATTTACGACGCTAACCATTAATGACAAATCCAGTTATAAAGTTACCGATTAACTTTATGGACAAAATGCGTTTTTGTGGGTATCTTTTTTAAAGGCCCAAACAATTTTGTGTAACGATTAATACTACTGTTTCATTTTATTATTTCACTATTTGAGAATTTCGACTTCACACCATAAACATATAATTAGAATCAGAAAACTTCAGAAAAATAATTCCACAACCAAAAGATAGAAATTCAGAAAAACTGAAAAGTATATTAAAGATATTAGTAAAATTTGCGTTGATTTACTGTAGTAATGCAGTCATTGCCAATGACGGCACTATGATTATTTTTCGAGCATTTCCAGGATAAACATCCGGAAAAAATACCATTTTTTTTTTTTGGCTTCTGTTATTAGGTTCATGTAATGCTCGCAAAAAAAAATAAAACATTCTTCATGCGAATAAGGCTTTGAAAATATTAACCTTTTGAGGAATTGTTTTTCCTTCTACGCGTGAAACAATAATTTATCAGTTGTCGTGAACATGCCATGATGAAATGTGATTAAAACCTTTCTTCCAGAGATTGACGAAACTGACATTTGCTGAATTTTTTTTATGTTTGTAATGAGGAATTAGATAAATCATTAAGGGTCAATTGAAAAAACTTTTTCAGCCTCAAAATGCAGTGGACATTAATCTTCGACTTTTACGAATACTTCTAAACATTTTTTCTGAATTCTTGTATCCTAAATTTTCCAGGTGTTGCAATTGCCCTCAAGTTGCTTCATTGCCGTTAGTTGATCATTTGCCCTATCACGCACTGTAGATGTTCTTCTGTCTTGGACCCTTCCTGTGAGAATTATAATCATTCAATTGTTATTATGCATCATCATTGATGTATTTTCATCCGGGCTGTGAAAATTTCAGACCGGTAAAAAAAACCGCCACACTATCGTTGTCTTACCGTGATGAAGAGAAATTTTAAAATAAAAAGTCGGATGTGTGTTAGGAGCGTCCAAGATTCGGCAGGTGTTGGTTGATATGATTCTGATTGGCGGTTTATTATTTTTGGTGATTTTTGTATAATTTAAACATATAAGCTGATTAAAAGATTGATTCAAATACCGGACTTTTATTATAAGAACTTGAATATACGGTCACGTGATCATTTTCAGGCTATGATGTAATGGGAAAAAAGTCTTAGATTTTTCTTCTCATTCTGCTCCAAGTCTTTTTTTGATGGTTTAAATTTTTTTTTCAAAAAATAAGTACTGTAATACAGTAAGAATTTCTAGAAAAAAAACGCACAAACGTCAATTATTTAAATAGTTGATCGATGACTTTGTAAATATTTCATAATGAATGATTAAGAGTCCTAAATTGCGATTAAACGGGTCACGGTCACGCGTGACCGTAAAAAGACTGTTGGAGTTAAAACCTACAGAGAATAATTTTTTCAACGAGCTCATGGCAAAATATGACAATATTTCGTAGCTTTCATACATTTTCTGTTTTATCCAATTTTAAACAAAATTGACCAAGCTTATTCAGATTTCAAAGAGAATTTCTGAATTTCATTTTACCGTCTAAAAATCAAATGAGATTTTTGTTAATTTTTTTTTATGGNTTTTTTTCTCATTCTGCTCCAAGTCTTTTTTTGATGATTTAATTTTTTTTTGCAAAAAATAAGTACTGTAATACAGTAAAAATTTCTAAAAAAAACGCACAAACGTCAATTATTTAAATAGTCGATCGATAACTTTGTAAATGTATCATAATGAATGATTAAGGGTCCTAAATTGCCATTAAACGGGTCATGGTCACGCGTGACCGTAAAAAGACTGTGGGAGTTAATTTGAGAAAAGATGGAAAAATATGTTTTTGTTATTTTGATGTAGCCGAATTTTTAAATCTTAAAGTACTGTAGAATTCTTAAAAATCGCATTTTAGTAAACCGGAAGTGAAATCTTGGAAAATGAAAAATGTCGTATTAAGTCGAAAGTACCACCAAATTAAAGCTTGAGTTTCACTGATTATAAACTCAGCTAACAGCTTTTCGATATTTTGAGTTTTTCTAATCGAAAAGTGGGTTTCAATGTTTTCCAAAAAAAATTGCTGAGAAAAATTCAAAAAAAATGAAAATTTCGAACTTTTTTTATTTTTTTTTATAAAGTTGATGCTTTCTGAGTGTTCCCTAGCAATTTTGTGCTATTTTTACACCCCAAAGTACCCTCAAAAGAGTGCTACCGCTACCCCCTTAAGCAATGAAATTATTAATTGTTGCTAAAAATCTTCAAATTGCGTATGTTTTTTGGCGATATTAAGCCGTAGATATCCCCCCCACCTATAAAGAGTTTGAAATAATGAAACCAGTCATTTGCCAGTTTTTTTATTAATATACTGTCATTGGTGGATTTCGAATACGATAAGACCTTTTTGAAATCTATGGTCTCATATTTTTTTCATTTTGTGCTCAGTGTTCGCCNAAAAATGTCTTTAAATACTCAACACTCGGTGGAAGGAGGCGTTCAAAGTTCCAAAAATCGGACACATTACGCGTGATTATAATTTGACGAATTGTAAGTGTTTTCGGAAAAGAGGTGTTTTTCTCAAATTTTTGTAATTCGACCCCAGGATCTTACAGAACATGTACACCCTGAGCACAAAATGAAAGAAATCTGAGGCCATCAATTTCAAAAAGGTCTTATCGTATTCGAAATCCACCATCGTAATACCAACGTAATCTTGAGCATATTTTGAAAATAAAATATTTAGCAAATTTTCGATTTCTTTTCTTGATTCTCGCAAATTCAATTTAAAGATACATTTTCATGTAAATTTTATCGTATCTTGTTTTAGATACCATCAAGCCAACCTTAGACAAGACAACCTTGAATGGCCAAATTGTTTATCATAACCAAGCTTGTAAAACCAATCTTTTAAACCTGGGGATCATTCCCTTTTACAAGCCTGATCATAACTTTCTCGGGAAAGATATTAAGGATTAGAGGGAGAACCAGACGGAAGGTCATATGAAATGAACACCCGATAAAAAGGTCCTATGAGTTTGAAATTTTCGCGGTCAAAAACTATACTATGTCCGAAATTTTCAGACTCATAGCATCTTTTTATCGGGAAGCTGATTTTTTGCTCGGGAGGCTTAGTCATATAATATGACTCATATCTTTTCATCTATAAATGAAACAAAGCATTTTTCTGGTGCATTAGATTTTTGAAATTTTATTAAAAAAATTATGTTAGACCAAAAATTTCAGATTTTCCAACATTCTTCTGAAAATTGAGGACTAGCTATTAATGCTTGAGAAAAAAATTTGAAAGAATTTATTTTAGTGAAAAATTCAAAAATTTTGAAAGATGGCGAATCTAAGGATGTTAGACGGGGGTCAAAGTTTGAGTGCGCCGTCTTAAATAACTTAAGGGGGTAGATAATAGTCAAAAATGCTTCAAGGTCAAGGCTAAAAGAAGTCAAAATGAAATTTTGAGCTGTCTTTTATTTGTTAATGTGAGCAGAATTGAGCGAAACCTTCTAATTTTTCTATTTCACTTTAATTGTTAAGTTATTTCAGCCATACAACTTACTTGCAATCAGTATTTGAGGCCTAGCGTTAGCAGAAAAGAACTTTGCTCTTGCTCTTTTCTCTGCTCTCCGCGCCGGCACCAAACACTACAGGCAGGAGCAAAAATTGTAAGTAACGTGACGGAGAGAAGGTTAGAATTAAAGACTAAATTTGTTTTACATTATGTTTTCAACGAGTTTGAATAAAATTGTTCGGGAATTCGCATAGAGCTGGAAAAATTCTTTTCTGATTTTTAATTTTTTATGTGAAAGCCCCGAAAAGGCTAAATTCACGGCGCAAAATACGTTCAAAATTTACTTAAACGATTATATCTTATTCTCAGACCAAGCAGAATTAATAGGACTTTTTTTTAAAAAAATACTTTTACTTTATTTGCAAGTTATATTCTTATTTAAGTATTAAAGCTTAAATTGAAGAAGAACTTTGTGATATATTTATCTGTTTAACAGATTTTGGAAATTTATTATTTTGTACATTCGATAGAGATGAAAATTCTATTTAGATTTTTATTTTTGTAGTGATCCAAAAAGCATCAAAATTCACGGCCTAACATACACTCAAACAGAAATTTTATTTACAAAATGTGCCACCAGCACTCAGCAATCAGTTGCCCTTTTTTAATTTTGATATCTTTCTTAATTTTCGGTGTCTGGCAACTTTTGAGTATTCAAATATAATTTTATATCAAGAAGTGATCCCTAATTAGTGAGTTGTCTATTATCAGGTATACTTTTCAACTTAAAACTCCCGCTGTTTCCAAGCAAATATGTTTGAGGTTACAAAATTTAGGAGCACGAGGTTCCTGTCTTATTTTTGTCTCAACAGGTGGCTCGAAATTCCGAAGACACACGAATGCCACGACACAAAAAAAAAGAGGCACAAAATCCTTTACCCTTGGAACCCAACGATATCGTTCTTGAAAATATTTTAAACTCTCTCAAAATAAAGAAAAAAAAGCTGTTACCACAAGGGAATGACCAAACTCAACATGAAAGTATTTGCAAGGATTCAAAAAATGAACTTAAATATTTTTTACGATGATGGTTCAAATTTTTTTTTGAACTTACCTTTTTTCCTCATTTCGCGGAAAAAAGTTTACATACTCGATCCTTAATCCTGTTGACTCTTCAGAAATTTCTGGAGGATATCAGTTTTGTTAGGAAAGTGGTTCCTGGAATCTTAATTAACAAACATAATCACTTTACTGTATCTGAACTCTTTTTATTTTTTGATGAGGATATCTCGAAAAACTGAAATAATAGAATTCTAGACTTAAACCAAAGACTCTTTTTAAAAAATAATCTATTCATCTACAAAGGCTTTTGAGGTGGTAATAAGTATCCTGAATATTACTTACGAGGCTTGACAACGAAATATACAGCTAGGTACCAAAGGCTGTCAAGTTTCAGAATTTACCGTAACAAAGTAAAAATAAGATTTTTAGTACCAGTATTCGTGGTTCTTAAAATTGTCACAGCAAAATTGGCTATGCCGTTTGAAAATTTACTCCATGAGTCTAAATGACAAATTGTCCACAAACTTACCGTATTCATAAATAGTAAATAGTATAATATTAGTTTCCTCTCCGTAATATTTTAAATGTTTTACGATATCGTTTTCATTACATTGAAATTCAACATCTTCAGCAAGATAATCCGGAGCTCAACAATTTTAAGGGTATGCGGTTCCTACATTTTCTCTGCAGTTATTTTCGTCATAAACATGCACCAGATCAATGTTTATGATCTTGACGCATAAAACAACCCAAGAAAATACAACAAATTTTTCGAAATCATTTTGTCTTTTTGTCATTTTTTTCATAATAATTTTCCCAAATTATGTTCAAAAATAACCGTATTCTGTGAATTTGCCATCAAGACTGCAAAATATCGTTCATCCATAGCAAACTTCTCTCAGTGATTTTTCCCAGCTTTCTTTGAGCACACTTTCGCAGAAATCGAACACTTTTTGTCGTTTAGATTTTTCACTGACCTTGAAAAATTCAATTCTTCGAGATTGGGTCGAAATTAAAAAAACCTTCCACAGCGTTTTATATTATTTGAGCTTCCTTGTGCAAAATGAGTGATTTTGGATATTACTGAGATCAAGAATTTTCGATGGGAATATGTCAAAAAAACGATGGTCTTATCAATATTCTGAAAAACTAAAGCATTTTCGACAACAACGCTTCCACAGAAATTTTGCTATTATATGCATTATGTTAAAATTAAGGTTTATTTTAAATATAACTCAGAGGAATAGAATTTCAATGTTGGTTGGTCTCCCTGTTTCGCTAATGTGTCTGGGTTATTCATGCAAAAAAGTTTTGACACATGTTTTTCGCAAGATGAAGGCTAGTTTTACAAACTGGCTATCTGATAATATCCTAGTAAGCCGTGTTGGCTATTAAATTTTATCGAGAATAGTCAATTAGGG
>SCLH01000365.1:664638-687199 GCA_004367855.1 Oikopleura vanhoeffeni | reverse complement strand
TTTAGTGACATAAATTAAAAGTTGATTTTTTCTTGTTCCACCATTTAGTTTTAGTCTATCCAAATATGAAAGTTTTTTAATTGTATTCATTTTGATACTATTTTCTATAATCTTGATTATTTATAGTGAAGTTATCTTTAGCGCTATAAACAGCTGATTTTTTTGTCATATAATTAATCATTTTTAATGACCTAATAAGTTTGTGTGAACTCCCGCTAAGTACGAGCTGCATCGCGCCGATGTTAACTTTCGGCGGCAAGCGCGGCACCATCTGCCACATTTTGTACCCTATACTGAAAGAGGCGTGGCGTTTTGGGTCTACCCGTTTTATGCAGATCTACTGCGCGCCATTATCACATTGATTAGGCTTAAAATTGAAATATGGAAAAGGGGCAAAAATCTTAACAAGTTTAACATTGAATTACTTTCATTTAGGATAACTTTTTGTTGTGATTATTATTTTTTGTAATTTCAGACTATCCTATGTCTAGAATTTGAAATAAATTAATTATTTTTGCAAACAAATCCGATATTCTAGAACTAGTTATTCGATAGTAATAAACTTTTTTTNTCATGTGCTGAATGGTCGGATGCAAGAAAAATAATACAGAATTTGAGATCGTGGTTGAAAATAACTACTACATCCACAATCCTCTTAAACAGTTTTATACACTAGTTTCAAGTGAAGTGAATCACCAAAAGGTTAGGAATTGAGTACTTTAATGAACAAAATCAAAAAACAAGTTCAAAAGAGTAAAATTTGTAATAGAAATCTCAAAAACATTCGGCGATATTGACACGTTCGGCAATATTGGGACGTTCGGCGATATTGGCACTGGAAGTATTTTTAAAATAGCTAAAAGTCCTGAAATTGCGTAGGTTTTTCTCGGTGATATTAGCAAATTCGGCGATATTGGGAGAAATTTTATACATATGTTATACATTATGTATAAGTTGAACTAAATCAAGTCCCACATGACTTCTCATCAGTAGTGGTCGGATTTCATAAAAGTTGACGCATCAAGTCGAAAAATTCCATTTGTTTTGCAATCACGCACAATTTTTCGGTAAGATAAGATTTTTGGTAAGATGAGAATTTTTGGAAAACTTTTTTTTTTGCAAAAATTTATCTTGCTCGACAATTTATCTTACGCGGAAATTTATCTTATCTTATGGTTTTTAAAAAATCGTGTGATAAACTTCTCCGAAAATATTCTACAGTCTAAAATTCACCAAAGTGTTAACAGGTGACGAATGGTTAAAAATTTCGAACGATAAGGGGGTACCCGTCATGGGTAATGGCGCTTTCATGGTTTTTGAGGGCAAATATCTGGAGAACTACTGTATACATTGTGAAACCTAATTGTTTAACCTGGTAGATTAATTGAACAAAAATCTCACATCCCAAATCATAATTTAAACCACTGATTGCTCAACCAATCAGAAACGAGCTTCAAAGTAGAGTCATATTTTGTAGCAAAAAGGCCTTCCTCCGCACGGTGCTTTTTTTGGAGGTGAATAGGAAACATTAAAATTCTTATTATGAATTGAAATAAAAAAAGAAGGAGGGTTATCGACTCTCAAAAAAAAAATTTTGCCCGAGCGAATTTTTCAAATACTGCTCTGTGATTGGATAACGTTTTTACAGCCGTATGCGCCGTATTTAAGTAAAATGAGTATAACGAGCGGGTGCCCAGTGAAGTTTGACGACCGATGAAAAAAAAATTAACTTAAAAAAAGTTAAATTGACCCTCAAAAATGATAGAATGAACTTTTATGACGTCATTTGTTACGTCACAAAATTTAACCCCTAAGGTACATCAAATTGCATAATAATTGTGATTCCAAAATTAACGACTTCATGAAATCTATAGGGAAAGTATAACGTTAAATATGATTTTGGGGTAGAATTTTACGAGAAAATTTTTGGTGATTTTTTTGATGACTCATCACTTCCGGTTTACCGGAAGTGAAGCTTAATTCTTCATTTTATCAGTTATATAATACACAGAAGTGTTTTTTAGGATCAAATCTCATGAAAAAAATTTTGGTGATATTTAAGTGAAATTTTAGATGACTCATCACTTCCGGTTTACCGGAAGTGAAGCTTAATTCTTCATTTTATCAGTTATATAATACACAGAAGTGTTTTTTAGGATCAAATCTCATGAAAAAAATTTTGGTGATATTTAAGTGAAATTTTAGATGACTCATCACTTCCGGTTTANGTAAAAACCTTACACCCTGTATATAATACACAGAAGTGTTTTTCAGGATCAAATCTCATGAAAAAAATTTTGGTTATATTTAAGTGAAATTTTAGATGACTCATCACTTCCGGTTTACCGGAAGTGAAGTTAAATTCTTCATTTTATTAGTAATATACCACACAGAAGTAGATTTTAAGATCAATTCCGTTGAAAAGATTTATTTCACTCCAAAATCAATCGACATGTATATTATCACTTTGATATTATATTTTATTTCTACTTCCAGTCAAACCGGAAATGTTTCATTTGCATAAATATCACCAAATTTTTTTCCGAGTTATTTTACCNAACTTTTATGACGTCATTTGTTACGTCACAAAATTTAACCCCTAAGGTACATCAAATTGCATAATAATTGTGATTCCAAAATTAACGACTTCATGAAATCTATAGGGAAAGTATAACGTTAAATATGATTTTGGGGTAGAATTTTACGAGAAAATTTTTGGTGATTTTTTTGATGACTCATCACTTCCGGTTTACCGGAAGTGAAGCTTAATTCTTCATTTTATCAGTTATATAATACACAGAAGTGTTTTTTAGGATCAAATCTCATGAAAAAAATTTTGGTGATATTTAAGTGAAATTTTAGATGACTCATCACTTCCGGTTTACCGGAAGTGAAGCTTAATTCTACATTTTATTAGAAATATACCACACAGAAGTGGATTTTAAAATCAATTCCGTTGAAAAAATTGTACATTTAGTTAACTTTTTGACCAACTTTATGAGTTTTAATTTGTTAATCAATCTTTTTAAAAAATTTCTGATGATTCTTGACTTCCGGTTAGTCCCTTTTTTTTGTGTTGAATTGCATTTATTAAATGTCTGTGTTTGCAGCAAAGAAAGGATGAGGCCTAAAGTTTTCTACTAAATAATACAGTAGATTCACTTTTTAGTTAAAAAAAATGCTCTTCGGGCCTCAATTTTAACCTGTCATGGTTTTAAAACATATACAATGGGGTAACAATTGTTATAAGAAAGTGATCACCCACTGTATATTTTACCAATTAAAAGGTTTTGTTTGACATCTACCTGATGTTTTGCGGTAGATTTAAAGAAAACGGGACAGAATGGCAGAAAGTATTTAACCTATCATGTATATGATAATTTAGTTACCATACTATAGCCATGTTAATTTACAGATAATTGTGTATTTTTAGAAAGAAATTGCATGCAGAATAACAAAAAAATTTAGAATATTGATTGGGAGTTCTTTTTGGGAATCGTATAGTCGATCACATAGTCCATGGAAGGGGATCGAGCAAAGTCCAGACATGCCATTGGGAGCGCCAATCCTAGAAAGTCAATCGAGAGAAAACCATCGCTGAAATTTGAAACGCTAAAGCATCTAGCTTATCGCCGTTTTAATGAAAAATAGATTTTGTGAAATTTTGTTAAGAAGACATAATTTGTGCAAAAATGTAAGTATACAGTATGTGTTTTTTTTGAGGGGGAACAGAATCTCAAGTGTCCGGGAGAATCTGCGAGTTCACCAAATGATTACAGCAACAAATTTCTAGAAATATTTCAGTATCAAAATATCTCTTCCGTATTTCGCTGAAGCGTATCGAAAGACAAAACGACTATATTCTTTGAGCTCTCCTCTTAGGGTGTGTGGTGTAATTTGGAATTGCCTGGGGAAATGAAGCCCTTCTCCAGCTCGAACTGGAAGGGTCATAAACAGGAGTATAAGAATAAATGACGAAAAAAGATACGGGAGCTAAAACCTCTTTGTAACTGCAAGTTAATTTTACATTTCTCGGTGCGGCACGAAAAGACTTCTCTTATAAAATCTCAAGTTAATCCTCGGGTCCAATTTTGTTTTAAATTGAACTGTAGAAACAGATATTTAAGCATCGTAGAATGTTGCGCATACATTTCACCGGGAAAAAAGTTTGGAAAAATGTATTCTCTTGTAGGTGGAAATGTGTGGAAAAACAGATTATTGTTATAATTCATTAGCTGATGGTGATTCCAGGTATTATGATGTGAAGGAATCGACGCCCACGGCAAAAGGCTCAACCACATCAACCACTGATTTACATATTTCCTTATTTTGAACCGCGATTATACATCTCATTCATACTAGCCCACTTATTTTTATTACTTGTAAGAACATTTTTGCTTATTGACGGGTTCTAATATGATGAAACTATTTGTTTCTCCATGCATATTTACACCACACCCCCCTTAGGAGTGGGTGTCATTGAGGATTAATTCAACGTTTGAGCGTTAGTGTGATAACCAGGGGATTTATTCCAGTCATTTAATTATTTTTATAGGCAGAGGCCAAATTTCAGAATGACTTACTAAAGATAACTAAGATAATTTTAAGGGTCTTCTTTAGCACGGAAAATGATGTTTTAGCTTCTTTCTCAAAGATACTTTTGCTCCAACTAAAGAAAGAACATATGAAAATATACCTAGCATTCTGATGATTGCCAACAGAACTTGCTTAATGACTTTAAAATAGTCTACAGGATGTGTTTTTTTCATGGGAACAAAAGTAGCAAATTCGGGGGATTCTCCCCCAATTATAGCCGATTCTCCCGCGACACTTAGCATCTCTGTTCCGGCCGTTCCAAAAACACTACTGTTATACTTACGTTTTTGCACAAGTATTTCTTTCTACACAAAATTCACAAAATCACTTTTCATTTTAAAACGAAACGCTAGATCGTTAGCGTTTTCAATTCAGGATTGGTGTTCTGTCGATTAGATTCTCTAGGATGGCGTCCAATGCTGTCTGGCTTGCTGATCCCCTTCCTGGACCTGCTGTCGACTATACGATTCCCAAAAGAATCCCGCAATCGATATTCTAAATTTTTTTGATCTTCTGCATGCAAATTTTCTTTCTAAAATACACAAGATCTGTCTTACTATGGCTATAGTTAGGGGTAACTAATTTCATATACAGTAGGTTAAATACTTTCGCTTCGTCCGTTTTCTTAATCTACCCAAAGCATCAGGTGATCGTCAAACAGAGCCTTTTAATTGGTTAACAATCTACGTGGTTGTCACTTTCTTATACTGTTACCCATTTGTTTTAGTTTTAAAACCCCATGACAGTTTAAATGGCCGCAAGAGCATTTTTTAACATAAAAAGCTCGAAATCTACGTGTATATTTAGTAGAAACTTAGGCGCATCCTTTCTTTGCTGCAAACAAGACACTTCTAATAATGCAATTCACACAAAAAGGAATCACCGGAGTTCAAGATCATCAGAAATATTATTAAAAGATTGGGTAATTAACAAGTTAAAACTCATAAGTCATGAGTCAAAAAGTACAAATGTCCATTAAGTTTTATGTTTACTTCCGGTCAAACCGCAAGTACGATGAGTTCATCGAAATATCACCGAAAATTTTTTCACGGAATCGATTAAATCCACTTCTGTTGTATTTCTTACAAAAAGTGTAGAATAACTTCCTTCCGGTAAACCGGAAGTGATGAGTCATCTAAATTTTCTTAATATCACAAATTTTATGAGATTGATTCCTAAACACTTGTGTTTTATATAAATGATAAAATGAAGAATTGAAGCTTCTTCCGGTAACGGAACCGTGATGAGCAGTCATCAAAAAATCCCAAAATTTTCTCGTAATTCTACCCCAAAATACTTTACTTTCTCTTAAGTACCTTCTACTATTAAGTCAGTTAATTTTGAATCACAATTATTATCAATTTGATGTACCTTAGGGTGGTTAATTTGTGGACGTACAAATGACGTATAAGTCATTCTATCATTTTTGAGGGTCAATTTAACTTTTGAAGTTAATTTTCTTTTTTCATCGTCGTCAAATTTCACTTGGGCACCCGCTCGTTTACTCATTTAACTTAATACGGCGGCAAACGGCTGCTTAAAAACGTTATCTATCACAGAGCAGTATTTTGAAAAATTTCGCTTCGGGCACAAATTTTTTTTTCGAGAGTGATAACCCCTTCTTCTTTTATTCAATTATAATAAACTTTTATGTTTCCATTCCTCCAAAAAGCACCGGCGGAGGAAGGCCTTTTGCCTTACCAATATGGACTCTCTTGAAGCTTCGTTTTCTGATGGTGAGCAATCTTTTGGTAATTCATGCTTTGGCGATGTGAGTTTTTGGTTCAATTCATCTACAGGTTGTTAAAATTAGGTTCACAAGAACAGCAGTTCTCCAGATATTATGCCTCAAAACCATGAAGCGGCCATTACCATGACGGGTCACCCTTATCGGTCTTCGAAATTTTTAACCATCGTCACCTCGTTACCTTTGGGTTTGCATTTTAGGATGTAGATATTTTTCGAGAAGTTTATCACCGATTTTTAAAACTAAGTAGATAAATTTCGCGTAAGAAAATTTTCGAGCAAAGATAAATTTTTGAAAAAAAAAGTTTTCCAAAATTCTTCATTTACAAAGTCTTATCTTCCGAATGTGCGTGGATTGCAAAACAAATAGGAGAATTTTTTCGATTGATGCAGTCAACTTTTATGATCCGACACTTAGGGGTGAGAATCATGTTGGACTTGATTAGTTCATCTATACATTGCTATAACTATGTAAAATTTTACCCAATTATCGCCGATTTGTAATATCGACGGAGAAAAACCTACGCAAATTAGGGACTTTTACGTATTTTAAAAATCTTCCAGAAAATGCAATACGCCGAAGTCCATTAATATGCCGAACGTGTCATATCGCAATGTTTGATTTTTTAAATTTTTCTTTTGATGTTTTTTATTTTGTTCATTAAGTCATCCTACTTTTGTTCAACTTATTTGAACTAGTGTATAACAACTCTTTAGGGATTGGATTATAGTTTTTTCACACGATCTCCATTCGTATTATTTTCTTGCATGACCTTTCAGCACATGAAAAATTGATTGGCAAGCACAAAAGTGTACTATTGAACTAATTCTGTATATCGATTTGTTTGCAAAAATAATAATTTTATTTCAAATCTGACATAGGATAGTCTGATGACAAAAAAATAATCACAAACAAAGTTCCTAAATGAGATAATTCAATCTTCACTTGTTATTTGCCCCTCATATTTCTTTTAGCTATCAATTTAGGGCGGCGTAAGTGCTTAAGGTGACCAAAGCAGCCCTTTCAGTAATAGGGTACAATTTGGCGATGTTGCGCGCTTGCCCGAGTTACTCGGGCGCGATGCGAGGGGGCGTACTTGCGGGGTTACACAAACTTTTAGTCATTGTTATATGCAAAATTTCACGTTTTAGAAATGTTCAAAATATAGCGAATTTAAAAAGTTTCTTTTGGAGTAGACTGAAAACTTGGTGAGACAAGAAAAAATCAACTTTATTTAATCACTAAACGGTAGATTTCTTTATTTTTCATTCAAAGAAGATCAATTTTATCATTTTGTCTGATTTCGTAAAATCAATAACTTAATGTTCGCACTCTAGTGCACCGGTAAGCGGGCACTGTGGTGCGTTTTACCGTTTTGCCAACGATAATGATAATTTATGCCAAAAGAACCGCATATACCGAATTTATCGGCAGTATTATTATTTGGATAATTGATTTTGGAACTTACACTTTTTTAATTTTTTTAATTTTTAGTTATTATTTGGCGTGATGTATTTCCTGACTATTAATTAGGAATCCCGTCTGCCGATTTATTCTATCGTGTTCGAGCAGGTCACATTTCAACTTAGATGGAATTAGCTGGAAGTGAAAAAGCAATTACCGTTCGTTGGTCCACTAAAGGTTTGAATGTATTTGCCTATATTTATCATACGGATTTAAAAATTTGGCGAATCAGTTAAAGTGGTAAGTTTATTTGACATAATTATCGATTATGTATCGGTCGTGAGATACTATCACACTGAGAGATAGCGCATGTTTAGTTTAACGGTTTTGTTTTTTAATATTTTTTAAAATTGATCATTTCTACTTTCAGGTTACTAATACACTATGCAATTGAAATTTCACTCATTCTCAGAAGATGATTTGAGTTTAAAAAAAAATTATTTTCCCCAGCACTTGTGGGCACACATACCCCTGAAAATTAAAATCTTACATTGACTCATTTTTGACGCCTACGGTGTTTGTTTTTGAACGAAAACTTTATTGTTTGTTCCGATATCCTTTCACCTTTTGCTGATTCTAAAGAGATGTGGTTGGGGACCCATCCTAATACTCTAGAGACCTTTAGCCACTCATGAGCCCTTTCTCGTCTTTTTTCACCCGACATCCTCAGATCATGCCAAGTGTAAAGGGATATCTCCGAAAATGCTCCAATAGGCGCCAAAATTCTGGCAAAACTTTTGGATATTGGGTCCCCCGCTTGGGTTTTACATATTATGTTTGATAGTTTGAACAACATCGCTGTTGGTGCTTTTAATTATTTGTTACGTTTTAGTGGTTATTGTATGTTAATTTGCATTTGTTATTATAACTATTGAAGGAAACTTAACTTTTTTCGACCTCCACACGATTTCCTTTTTTCATGTTATAAAGTAGTGTAGAAGTCTTTATACGATCAGAGTAAAAATCACAAGAGTGTCTAAATTGAGTTCTGTGGTTGTAAATGAACTAATTGCAACATTTATAGGCTTTCAAGGCAGTTATGAATTATTCTGAAGGTATGGAGTACGTGACCGTAACTCCACTTATTGGGTTTCTCAAAATTGGTTTTCCTTGGCTTTATCGCGTCGGCCGTGGCTTCTAGCTTCCTTTATTGATTCCAAAAGGGTTTTTATCAGCGAATTTTGTCCTGAGTATGATGAATTAGGTTCTAGATTTCCTACATTTGATTAGTCTTGCTTGTAACTCAACGGCATCCGGCAACTGGATTAACCTGCAAGTAAAAGGTGAATTATCAGGTTATCATTTATAAGAGTACACAGGATATCCATTGAGGTGGACTTCTAATGAAGTTATAAAATCATGGGTTGGTTTTAGTGCATAACCTCGACCTCGAAATTCTTTGATGGTTTTTTAATAAATTGGCCTTGAAATGCCTACTTTACCTGCTCATTTGATTAAACACGATGAAAAGCATTTCAGGGGGAAGCTTTAAATCCTGTTTGGCAGAACCAGATCGTGAGCTATTTGAATTGATTAAAAGCAGGATACTAGGCACCATCAAAAACGCGCGAATTTGCGATGGGCCGCTTTATTGGGCAGTTCCGCGAAAACAACCAATGTCGAATCTAGCATTTTAATAGTCACGATCTGGTCGACTGAGGCCTATTTGCTCCAATCAGATTCTTCGTTTGGAGCGATAGATTGTATTTTTCAAACTGTCGATTGATATTTTAATAAAGTTTAAATTGTTTATACTAAATTCTTAAGTTATTATATTTTCGAGTTTTGCTAGTCAAATTTTTTCATATAGGGTGCCAGACATTTTTATTACCGGGTCTCACCGATAAATCTCATATCCACTCAGTTACTTATTTCTATTTCCGTTTAATTACATGTTACGCGCTATTTCAATTTCCTTTCAGAGTTCTTAGAAGACAGGTTCATGTTTATATCTTACTATGTATTCATATCTTGGAAAGTTATTTGCCCAACGAAAACGAAAGCAAGAATTTTTTTTATAGTTTTGAGTATCGATGGTAAGCAAATTAATAGTCGAACATTATTCTGATTGTTTGATGTTTGCCTCATCGAAGAAGTGGAAAAGTATTTATAATGGGAGGGCGGAGATGTATTTTTTGACAGAATTTAGTACATTCAAATTGCAGTATAAGACAAATTTTGAGATGACTGGAGAAGCCCACGGTGACAATGATTGATCAATTTGAGTGCGAGATCAATTATCTAATTTATTACTTTTATTTTTAGCTATATAATATCATTTTCAGCCAAGAGGTGCTTGGCTGAGAGGATACTCTTGAATGGAATTAACAGAGCTCCGATTTTACTAAATGGATATTGCACTTTAGAATCCAGAGATCCGTTATATTCTGACAACGTGTTTGTCAATTCTGGCTGAAATTGAATACTGTCGTGTAGTGTCTATAAGGACTGCGGTAATATGGACAAAAAATCTCGCCTGTCTTATCGACACACACGACAGTAGGTATGTTTTCAATTTATGGGTTTGAACACATATGTCATCGTGATAACGTTTGCGCTGGTCTTGGAAAAAATCACGAATGAACAATATATAGCAACATTCAACTATGGTTATACCTAAATTAATAGTAATTAATTTTCTTTGGATGGTTTCTGTATTTCTAACTCCGTAGCTCAATTTAGAATTGATTAAATTTCACCATCAGCACTCTGTCACCAAGGAAAGTGGGTGATCGCTTGGATTTGGGCTTTCTATCACGGGACCAGTTTCACGCCACTAGTAAAGGGGATATTCCGAAACATGTTATAACTTTACCAACCTTCGCGGGTGAGTTTCCATCATACAGAAATCTGATACAATCGCATTTACGCAGAACTCACAAAACATTTTAATAAGGCTGTCCCCAAGAACACTAAGAACTATCTGCTCTTCAAATTTACATTAATTTGTTGTCTTTTGGTGTCAGGCTAGACAGAAGCAATACAAACATCTTCTCACTACCTTTTTTTTCAATTTTAGGCTTTTCGACGACCAAAAAGCAAAAACGAAATCAAATGAATTAGGAGGCTCCATTTAAAATGTATTCCTCCCACAATTTTGATCATAAAGACTCCAGTTCATTACTTTTAATGAAATGCTAAAGAGTTTTTTTAACAATCAATCAACCAGGCTTTTTTTCGATTCTTATGATTTGGCGTGTTTTGAAGGCAGGTGTCAATGTTTTCATTGTTTATTTTGATTATGGCAATTTCAAATAAAAAAGCTAAAAAATTGACAAAATTGCTTCGAAATTTTTTTTTCCCGTAAATCAACCTCTTAGGATTTTTGGTGCTTTCTTAATCGGTAGCGTCCAAGAGAAAGCACATCAGATGCACTTTCAAATTTGAAATACATAAAATAATCAATAATGTTTTATTTTCGTTTTTGGGGGCCGCCCAAAAGCAAATTCCGAGAACGGGCGCTCAATACATTATGTGTGAGGCTTCTCAAATATGAAAAAGTGATGAAATTGACAGGGGAAGATACGAACTGCGGTTGGTTTAGGAGGCTTATTAAAAGCGTAGGTAGGCTAGTATCAGATTAGTGTACTTTTGAGATGATCTTGAAGAGCTATGTTCTGTCAAGCTTCAAAAGTTTTTGAATCAACCACTGCTTTTGTCGAGAATTAGACTTAAAAACAAATTGCCCAGAGATCTCTCAAAATGTCAATTTGTGATCATTTCATGCTGAAAATTTATTAGAAAATTTTCGCGGTTTTTTTTTGACTGGCACGAGGAAAGCAAAAGGACGAATCAGAAATATACCAACAAAAAACCAAAAACGAAAAAAAAGAAATCCCTTAGAAAAAAAACAAATACGACGAGAACCAATACAATTTTTTCTTAGATTTTTTACAGAATGGTGCAGTTTAAAAAATAATAATATGTTCAAAGTTTGGACCACTGAAACTTTCAACAATTTTGGGCTTGACGTAAAAGCAAATTTCCGCCTTCATTGTTTTTCTGGGCTTTCCTTTTGAGCCTCAGACTTTAGCATAAGAAAATAAAACACTTTTTCTTCGAAATTTTTCGCATGGTTTTTCAAAAATTAATTTTCAATTCCTGCAGACGAATTTTTGTGAACACACTGCATGTAGGGATCTTTGGAAATGCAACAAAAGGTACTTATAAAATTTTGGGCCCCAGTTTGAAAGTCAATCTCGAGGAGAATAAGCATTTTTAAAGTCCCAAAATCGGTGAAAGCGGCCAAATCTTCGCCGATTACTGGACCGCTAACAAAATTTAGGCCATCGAATGAAATAAATCACGTACGCTTAAGGCATCTTAGTTTATTTCTTCTAGCGTATTATGTCAATTTTTCAACAAATCTTTGATATAATGCGTCTCGGAGATGATAGTTTTGAAAGTTTCGCGAGTGACCTCCTGTTAAGACTATGTGACAGATTGGTCTTATCATTCAACAAAATTTCGTTTGACCTGCTCGATTGTCACCAGATTAAGCTAGGTCTACAAATTGGCTTTGTTGAAAATTATGTCAAGGTTTTAGATTTACCGAAATAAGCTTCTGCAAAATTGCAAAGCAGACATGACACCCGTTACGTGCAAAATTAGCGTAAACTTGAGATTTTTTGCCCGCACCTTGTGGTCCAAATAATATAAAAATAATATAGAATTCCAGGAATTGTTTTAGCTCTTAGAAACATTTCGCTGTTATTAATTACCTGGGCTAACCTAGAAAAAAACCCGAGAAAATTTAATTGTGTATAACCTTTTTACCGATATGTCGACGATTTTCGATAATATAACAGTATTTTGTGACTTACTTTAGAGTGACAAAATATATACGGGTGGTAACTTTCACTCAAATTATAATCTCAACCAGGATAAAGGTGGTGATTTAGAAACTGGCATGGACAATAAAGATTTGTCTTGGGAGAAAAAAAAAATCCAAAATTCGTGATGCTGCTGAAACTTTGTTTTGCCGACCTTTAGAATTTTTAGCAGTAGAGACAAATATTCAGCGAGATATCAAACCAAGAATTTTTTATCTGCTTGGCTTTGGCATTTAGGGCGATTTTTGGTTTAGGTTAGAACATTTATCTCGAAAAATGTTCTAGCTTTTTATAGGTTCGCCAGTTTCTACAGCTCCTGAGATTATTATCAAGAAACGGTATTCTATGAAATTGACTTTTAGGGAGTTATCGAATTGTTCTTAACGAACTAAATCACTGAGGAGTGACCTTTTATGGGAAGTCAGTACGAAGGATTTTATAAAAGCATTTTTCGTACTGAAGTGTGAATATGATATCTTATTAACTTGACTTGTCATAGAACTAGTACTGTGTTGTTGAAAACAAAATAACCGAACCATATGAGGGATTTTATAAAGGCTAAGTGTGTAAGACGACATGAAAAAGCATAGATGCCCTGACTTAGCCGTAAATTTTTTGTAATACTTCAGCACACGACTTAATGAAGCAGGTGTTGACAGGTTAGTCTACCATGGTTTGATTCCACGTTTGGAGACGGAATCCGGGAAACAAGGGAGGAGGATCGAATGGTTCGGGATCATTTGAAAGAAAAACAGACAATATTTCGGACAAAATCCAATTTGATAATTTTACATTGAAATCCACCAATCCGACCAGGAAAAAGATTTCAAATTAATAATTTCAGGCATTTCGGTTCCGAATCGATTTCTAATACGATAAACCTCGGCCTAAGCTGTTTCTGACCAAAAGAAACCATGCGATTCCCCAGCCACAGAGTTTCTTCGCAGCCAAGGATTCCTCAGAGAAGGTGGCTCGGTGCATGCAGGAGAGTCCACTATAGAACTACAAATTTATTGGAGACCTCGCAAGAAGGTCGGCAAAATTTCTGAAAATGGCCTGCTATGAGGCTCCCTTACAACAAGCGAGTCTGTGCTCCAGTGAAGCTAGTTGCAGCAAAGAGAGAGTGGACGTCGTGCAGAGGATAGTGAAGGGCCTGATGGCAGGCCGCGTGAAACCCAAAGCGCACGTCATGGGAAAGAGGGACGTGAAGAGCGAAGGTGGCCCACGTGCGCCTAGAAACCTGCCCTAGTGGGCCGGGCGTGGAAGCCGTCTGAAGTTAATTCCGAAGACAGCAAGCTGTGCGATAGGAGGCCAGCGATCAATCTGTGCGTCGTCGGTTCTNTAATGAAAAAATAAGTGGGTAGTATGAATGAGATGTATGATCGGTTCAAAATAATGAAATATGTAAATAAAGTGGTTTGATTGGTTCGAGGCTTTTAGCGTGGGCGTTTGATTCTCTTCACATCATACTGGAAAGTTTACCATCAGCTAATTAATTATTAACAATGAATCTGTTTTTCACACATTCAAACCTACAGAGAATAATTTTTTCAACTTTTTTCCAGGAAATGTATGGCAACATTTCATACGATTCTTAAATATTCTGTTTTATTCAATTTTAAACAAAATTGACCGAGATTATTGAGATTTTAAAGAGAATTTCTTTTTCGATGCCGCACCAGAATTTAAAAATTTTACTTGCAGTTGACAAAGAAGGTTTTAGTCTCCCGTATTTTTTTTCTCATTTATTCTTATCTGCCCGTTATCGACCCTTCCAGTTCAGCTGGAGGAGAGGGCTATTTTCCCCAGCAATTCCAACATTTTACACCCACAACCCCCTTAAGAGGAGAGCTCAAAAATATATTCTGTTTTGTCTTTCGTACGCTCTCAGTCGAAACGGAGAGATGCAATTTAGTTTTAAAGTCGATATTTGAAAATTTCAGACAATTTTGTGTAATCATTGTGAATCGCATAAAAAAATATTAAGCGGTTAAATTCTACATCGAATTCTTGGGTTAAAAAAAATGCACTTTTGTACAAAATTCTACGATTTGTGTGTAATGGTTAAATGTACTAATTGAAGGTTCACCTTTACTCAAAATGGAGATCATGAGTAATCAATAATATTTTCAAAGTTTTATTAAGTTATTTCACTCTTAAATCAATCGACATGTATATTATCACTTTGATTATATTTTTACTTCCGGTCAAACCGGAAATGTTTCATTTGCATAAATATCACCAAATTTTTTTCCGAGTTATTTTACCCTAAAGTTCACTCAAATGCATAGTATAACTTATCAAATTTGGAATTAAGATTCACTTCCGGTTTAACCGAAAGTGATTGCTCGCCAAAAATATCATCCAAAATTTTTTAGAATAATTTTACCCTAAAATCAACCCGAATGTACATTATTACTAATCAAATTAAGATTTTAGTTTCACTTCCGGTCAAACCGGAAGTGATGACTCTTCAAAAATATCACCAAAAATTTTTTCGAGTTATTTTACCCTCTAATCCACCAAAATTTATATAATTACTCACCAAACAAAGATTTAAATTTCACTTCCGGTCAAACCAGAAGTGATGACTCTTCAAAAATATCACCAAAATTTTCTTCGTAAAATTTTTCCATATATCAATATTCGTACATAAGTATTTTATCATTTTCTTGAGATTTACTTAATGAAATTTACAATTGCATATTAATGTTCCTTAGGGGTTAAATCAAAAAAAGTAACAAATTCCTCAATTAATGACTCATTCTAAACCTACGCATTTCGAAAATTTTGATTTGCGATTTTGAAAGGTCAAAATAATTTTTTTTCAAATTTTTTTCTTACCAAAATGCTTAGAAACTTGCAAGAAATTTGTTTCTTGGAACGGTTAAACCCAAATGTGCCTCAAACAGGTCCTCCAATCAGCGACCAGAGAATTAAAAAAATCGGCTCGGGCAAAAATTTTTTTTTCGAAAGTTAAAAATCGTCCTCCTTATTTCATACCAATTCATCATAGGAATTTTAATGTTTCCTATTCGCCCTAAAAAAAGCACCGTGCTCCGTGAGTTTTGGGGGTTAAATAATTATTTTTAGATTTTATGAACCACAAGTAACGCAGGCAGGTCGGTTACTATCGTTTTCAGAAATTCAAAATAAATTCGGTCTAGAACAGGCAAAAAACGATTTTTTTAGCTGATTTTATGAGCTTCAGTTCATGACGGGTTGGAGGCTTGGTACGGCTAAACTGATGACAGTGGAACATTTCTCATAAATACATATGAAAGATCTATCTTTGATCTCACGATTCCATTTGTCAGTTTAGTCCCAATTCTATCAATCATCTGGTTAACCGCGGTTAAACACGAGTCCCTCGACTCTTTTCAAAGTAACAATGATCCTAGAGCTTATATCAGAAAGTTTTGAGATTCGGAGTCAATTTGGAAAATTGTCTGAATTTTAGTGAATGATAGCTTTTTTCGATTTCAACCTCAAGGGTTGAAAATTTGGTCTGATGAATCGAAAAAAAAGTGTTTTTTGACGTTTTGATACAAGGCTTTTTCTGTGAAATAGCTAGAAATGCCATTTTCGGAATATTAAAAGCTCAATGCGTCATGAATATCCCCCTTTTACACTATCTGGAATACCCCGGCCCTACTACTTAAAAACACACTACGTTAACTTTACAGGACCGGAATATTCCAGAAAGTGTGAAAGGGGGATATGGAATGGGCATTTTTCAATCTAGAGTAATTCAGATATAACTTATACTATAAGTTGCGTAGGGATAGCTATCGATAGCGCCATGCGTTGGCGCTCATCTCTCTCTCTCTTTCTCGGGCCGCTCGAACCTAATTCCACGCAGCGTATAGTATAAGGCCTTATATTATCTCCATGAAATTCAGAAAAAAATACCTTGGTAAATGTCAACCCTCCGAAGCATGTAAAAAAAAGTCCCGCCGAGGCACGAGAGCCTTTCAGGAGGCTCTACTTTGAAGGTTGTTTACAGAAAACTCTTATGAGATCAACCTTCAATTTTTTCTTTATGAGCAAGTTGAAGAGTTATTATTTTCATATTCTAGAAAATTAATGTTTTATTCTAGAAAAAACGTTTGAAAAGCAAGGTTAATTAAACCACGTGATACTACCTCATGGCAGGTTCCAGGAAATGTATGTTTCTCTCAATAACTGCGCAGCGCTCTGTTTTACTCAATACTTTTGTCTGATTGAATATATCTGTTGGGAATCAAAAAATATTTTTAAATAAGTTCAAAATAATCATGAAAAAATTGGGGGTGCTTTAAATGCCCAAAATTTGTTCGTCGTGATTGACCCCATTTCGCACCTGTCATTTTTTCCAAGCCCTTTAAATAGGAATTATTTCATTTTGGGCACTCAAAAAAAATCCCGTTTTTGAGGAAAAAATTGTTAGTTTTCTCGATTTAATAAAATTATTTGATGATTATTAGAATATTAAGGCAAACATGGTATAAGAGTACCAATCTAGCTTGATTTTCACAAATTAAATATTTTTTCAAAATATATCATTTTATCCATACTGATATCGAAATAAGATATTTTGAAATTTCACTCCCAAAGAAATATTCCACTCCAGATATGTCAAGAATGCTATTTTTTTGCAAATTGTTCTAAAACACTTTCCTAAAAACTGACTTATTTGAAATTGTAATTCCAAATTATTTTTTCAGAAGTAAGACTTAACCCCCACCTGCACGAGATGTCCTACCCCCACACCTGCACGAGAGTGTTTCAGAACACACACATAGACTATGTGACATAAATAGGGTGCGCAGCGGTCAAAATTCTAAGTTTTAAATTAAAATGATTTTCATCTTACAAAGTGTTCTGCCTACGCATTTTTTTTGTCAAAATGACCAAAAATTTTCGAACATTTTATTTTTCAAAAAAAATTTTTTCAGAAAATAGCACATTTTTATGTGAGTACGATCCTTGCCACAAGAAAACTAAAAAATTGAGCTGATTATGCACAAAAACGAAATTAGTGCTGAAAATGAGGGTTTTTGAAACTCACTTTCTGACCACTAGATGGCCCGAAAAAAATTTTTGCGCGGAATCGTCTTTTTCGGTGTGGCGATTACCTCCCGATAGCAAATAAATGTTTATCAACAGTTTTATCTTGTTCCAGTACTGTTTCAACTGCATTAAACATAAAATTGCATCCAAATAATGCATTTCCGGTCTGATGAGAAATTTCTAGAACTCACCAAAATTCTGAAATTAAAAATAAGGGGAACTATCGGGGGTCTGTTCCGATATTCCGCCGGCCAAAATGACACTTCCCCAAAATATTTTTGTCTCTGTGTTGTGAAACACGCTGGTGCAGGTGGGGATTAAGCGAAAAATCGCCTTTCAATCAATTCGTTCGTAAATTTGAACATACAGGTATTTAAAAAAAAAGTTTCTGCGATCATTTTTCCCATCATTTTTGGCTGATTTAAAAAAAACTTAAAGTGGCTTGAGCCAGGCCTCGGCAAGCCAGGCTTGACTTTGGTGGCTTGACTTGACTTAACTTGGCTTTGATATCAAGCCAGGTATACTGGCTTGACTTAGCTTGACCTGGATTGCCTTGGCTTGACCAAAAACTGGGAATTTTTAGAAGAAATTTGACGAAATTTTTAAGTTAAAATTAGTGATTTTGCTCTCGAGCACTATCTGTGGACAGTTTTAAAAATTTGAAAATAACCCATCAGAGCGAAAGTTCTCGTAAACGGTACATTCAAAAAATTCCAATTGTATCCCAGAGCCAATTGGTTGATACAGAGTCTCGTCTATGTCTCTTACTGATCGACTGACCGGTAATCAGCAAAAACACCGGGCAGCAAACCGAGGTAAATCTTCAAAAAAAATTGTTTTGCAATGTTTATTTTGACATCTGACACCACGTNTTTTTTAATTGCAAAACATGCTGGTATCAGATTCAAACTCCTGGTGCCGTAATTAGTTCACATGCCCAGTTTAAGCACGATAAGAGTTTTATAAAAATAATGTTCTTAAATGACCCCATAATGACTCATGATGACGTCATTGATACAATATGGTATCAGATTCGAACTCCTGGTGCCGTAATTAGTTTACATGACAAGTTTGGACCCAATCGGAGCACTTTTTGGAAAACGGATTATTGAAATCCTGCTATAATCCTCCACGCACAAATTAAAAAATTCAATTTAATTAAAAAATGCGGAATAAAATTCTACGTCCGCTAATTATTGGTTTCATGGGGTTCCCAAATACAATTATGCCAGAAAACTTGTAGCCCTTCTAAAAAAAACCACCTAAGCTCAGGAGCGCCACTTTATGAAAGAAAAATTTCTTCTGACAATATTGTTCTAACTGTTCCAAAGTTGTGATTTGCGACCATAGTTTAATATGTGATTTGTTTTGAGAATATTTGTTTAAACTTATTACTACCGGTTTAACTGTATTTGAACGCATATTATGAAACGGTACTTATTCAGAGTTAATGAATATTCCGCATATCATTCAATAGAATCCACGCCAAAAGGTGCATAAGCCTATTTTATCACTCAATCAAATGAGGCTGTTCAAGGTCAAAACTGTGGATCACTGATTTCCTCGATAATGTCCTATTCAGAAGTTTCTCAGGCAAGAAAATTATTAATGTGTTGAAATAAAATTATACCCCACCTGGGACTCGAACCCAGAACCTCTGGATTAGAAGTCCAGCGCGCTATCCATTGCGCCAGTGGGGCTACGTTCCGCAATATTTAAATCTTAACAAAATGTTGCGAAGATTTTGATATTTAAAATTTTGTTAAAACATATTCGCTCAAAGTGTTCTGATAGTCACATTTCTTCTTGAATAACTGAAGTTTCATAAAATCAGCTTTTCAAAATGTATTTTTGAAATGAATAAAATGCTAATGGCAAGTATTTTGGACACTCAATATTTTGTATGTCTTATTACATTGTTATGACTAGTTTGAAATTTTCTATTTCATTTTAAGCTGTTTGATTTTAGTAATAAATTTCAACTACAAATCGAAATCTTGAAAAATGAAATATGAAATTATGCGACCACTAGTTATAATGAAATGAATAACAATAATAATATAGCTGGTGTCCAAAATAACTTTGTTACATTACTCAAATTACTAATAATGTAAGAGACGGTTCAAGTTACATAAAAACAAGGAAATTGGATTCTAGTAGAGTCAAAAAGTTTCTGGAATCCTTGCAGAATTGATAGATAAATGATAAGCAATATACAACTGAAAATATAGCCGCTTTTTGGTCAGTTTGAATAATACTACCAAAGTAATATATATTAAGTTTCGAATGTGGGAAAATGTTCCGCTCATTTTATAACAATATAAGATATAGATATTTATGAATAATATATATTTCTTCACAATTTCATAGCAAAACTCTAACTAACTGGTAAAATAATATACGTCATGTTGGGTTAACGTTCGCGCGAAATATTTCATCAAAATACATTTACGCCTACGCATTTACGTACATATTTCGATACTAAATTTTTCTAAACTGACGCAAATCTTATTTCAAAATTATTCGAAAAACTTTTATTCTATCTAAACCCAAAGTTTTTGTTGCGGTCACGCTCCTTGCCGTTTTTATTGAAAACATAATATTTTGCCGTTTTTATTCGAGTTTGGAAGACAGAAAAAGGAGTATTTCTAGAGTAATTTTCGTGCCCACTCGGGGGCCCAAAAAATATGTTTTATTCATGTTAAGGGGTTTGGTGTAGAATGTTTTTGGATGATGGGGAAAAGTAGGCCTTCCTCCAGCCTGTGAGGGTTGATACGGGGCAGTAAGAATAAATTGGAAAAATAATACGGGAGACTAAACTTATCTACACCTGCAAGCATTAGTTTGTATGATTCTGTATAGGATGGATCACCGTACGCGAGGTGAAAACTGAGTAAAATATGTTCTCAAGTCACACAAAAATCGGAATAAGTCGGTCAATTTTGTTTCAAATTGAATAAAACATAAAATATATAAAACCTTCGAAATATTGTCAGATTTTATTGACGTTATTTCGTTGAAAAAATTATTCTCTGTTTGTTTTAAGACGGTAAAAATTAAATAAAGAAATTTTCTTTAAAATCGGAATAGGTCGGTCAATTTTGTTTCAAATTGAATAAAACATGCAATGTATGAAACCTACGAAATATTGTCATATTTAATTGTCGTTATTTTGTTGAAAAAATTATTCTGTTTGTTTTTATACGTAAAATAAGTTCATTTGGTTTAATTTCCCAGCGGTTTATTACCCAAGGTTTGTTGTCAGGTTGTTGTCCAGGCGCGTCTAAGCGGTAGAAAATACCATGCGTGGGCGACGCTTAACGAACTGGAACCAATCATATTGCGTTATTTTTGGTGGTAGAATGAGGCGAGTGATACCACGCGTCGAAAACATGACATTTCATCACTTTTGAAGAATAAATTATTGTTATTGACGGATACTAGAAAAAATATAAACTATTTTGTTCCACTCATGCATTCTTTACACCCACAACCCCCTTAAGTCATTTTATTTGGTAACGATAACCTGTATGAGGTCAAAGAACACTCACGAAATCTTTCAGTTTGGCCGTTTGTTCTCCCGGTCGGAACCGTAAGCATACAGTATGCTTTTATTTTTAAATCATTATTATTTTTAGACTACAAGTAAACAATTTAACAGCATGGCCCCACTGGCGCAATGGATAGCGCGCTGGACTTCTAATCCAGAGGTTCTGGGTTCGAGTCCCAGGTGGGGTATTACTTTTCTTAACCCAACCTGCACGAGTGTGTTTCAGAACACAGAGACCCAAAATATTTTGGAGAAGTGTCATTTTGGCCGGAGGAATATCGGAACAGACCTCCGATAGTTCCCCTTATTTCTAATTTCAAGAATTTTGGTGAGTTCTCGAAATTACTCATCAGACCGGAAATGCATTATTTGGATGCAATTTTTTTTTTAATGCAGTTAAAACAGTACTGGAACAAGTTAAAGATCTACAAATATACTTACTAAATTGACTTTTGGAGGGGAAAACTTTGGCATTATTAATTTTGACACTCGGCGCCACCTGATGGTGAAAAAAGCTATTTCGCTCAATTTGAGAAATCGCTATATTTTGATCACGTGACAGCCAAAATTTTTTTTCGTAATTTTTTTTTCTATCAGTCGATATTGATGATATAACTATGTGTTTGTTCTGAAACACTCTCGTGCAGGTGGGGGTAGGACATCTTTTGCAGGTGGGGGTTAAGTTTGGAAAGTCCCACAGTTGTGTTTCGAAACATATCAGCGCAGGTATATCAAGCTTCAATCAAAGGTCGACTCCTGGCACAACGGGCAATTATTGCTTCCGAATGAACGGCCGAGAAGCTTTAAAGAAGCTTTTAACTATTTTTTCCTCAATATTACTAAAAATTACCAAAATAGAGAGTTAGACTCTCTTGAGATTGATTTGTGAAAATACCTAATTTGACTTTCTCTTGATCGTACGACAAATTTGATGACATTTTTATATCAGCACAAACAAAATTTGAATATAGATAAAAGTTCCGATCTCCGTAAAATATGAAGAATTCGTTAATTTTGATCATAAGAGACTTTGACGCAGCGTCCATGACGCTTTACAACCTACTCCAACAAATGGTCAAGGCAAAACTTGAACTTCAAGAAAAAAGGGAGTCTACCGACATTCGAAGTCATTCGACTTCAATTTTTTGTACCGGCAATGGAAAATAATTTTTCATCGTATTTTAAGCCTAGGCGCGCCTGTTCAAATTCGCATTTCAACATATTAGCAAAAGAAACATAGGTTCCAGCGGGGCTCGAACCCGCGACCTTCTGCGTGTAAAGCAGACGTGATAACCGCTACACTATGGAACCGATAACAAG
>SCLH01000365.1:622111-663180 GCA_004367855.1 Oikopleura vanhoeffeni | reverse complement strand
AAAATATAGTTTGAAAACCACGGTGTAGCATATCACGTGATACGTGCTCATCGTAGTCTTCACAAATTTTATTTTTATGGGTACCAATGCACAAGTGTCTGCCTTACGTTGCAATTTAATCTGATACCATCTTTATATCACCGATCAAGAGTTATTTTGAAAAAAGTAAAAATAAATGATGAGAAAATTACAAATTTCTATGAAAAATGGCTATTTTTCTAAATAAAAGCAGATAAATATACTTTTTATTATTATTTTTAATTTTATATAGTAATCAAGTCACAGTGTGGACAATTTTTGATAGATTAAATTGATTTTAATGATTAATAATTTTTTTCATGGAATATTTTAATTGAAAATTTTGAAATTTCACTTCAAAAAAAATATCTGTCCCAAGATACGAATAAATTTTACTGGGAAGTGTTTTCTATGCTCAAAACATTTTCCTAAAAACTGGCTGATCTTACATTCGTATTTGATGTCTAGTTTCGAAGTAATTTATCCGGAAGTAAAACTTCGGCGAAAAATCTCAAAAAATCAATTCCCCATAATATTCGAACCAAAAATAAATGAGTAATTTTTTCGGAATCACCGCAAAATTTTTATAATGTGTTTGGAAGAAACAATTTGGTGACATTTTTTTGCTCTTTTAAAAATGTTTTAGGTAGGCTTGAGCCGATATATCGGCTCTATGATTCCAAGGGTTAAATAATTCCAACCGGACACTTGTCAATATCGCCGAATTTTCAAAATTTACTATTTTGACTTTTATATGAATGCGTTTGGTAGACTACTAAATTCTACGAATTATGGTGATGCTGTATCACTGATACACTTCATTTGAAACTTTCGTAAAATGCTAATATCGTCGAAATTTTTTGTCAAAAAACTTACGGCAATATTGGTCCCCCCCCCTGCATGATGAAATTTACCAAATCTACTTTGTTGCACTTTTATGTGATTTTGTCAGGTCGAGTACATAATTATAACCATGTTCGTGTTTTCTTATTTTGAACCTATAGTTAAACTCCTAAGTTACTCCTTATCAAATCAAAACAACTTTCCAAATTATGACATGCCATGACTTCAGTTCGAACGCCTACTCAATTGTCATTTTTAACGAAAAAAATGATTTTGGACCTCATATCCTTTTTTATCTAGGATGTGCGGGTTGAGGGAGCCAATCCTAACGCTCCTAAGCCCCTCCTAGCCACTCATGGGGCCGCTTTTCAGCCCGCACATACTATATTAACAACAGGTCGTTGAAGGGATATCTTCCAAATCGCCGAAAGTTCTGTAAAATGGAGTGCGTAGTAGGCACTGCTTATCTCTGTGTTTCATTTTTCTCTGCATTATAAATCTTCTACATGTATATTTTTATTTTCTCCAAGAAAACTTTTTTACTCTCCTTTCCGAAAAATTTTAAGTACGTTCAGAATCTGAACTTCAGATAACTTTTAAAATATGTGAATATATATCTAGTCTAGAATTTGCGTTAATTTAATCGTTGTTGAATTATTTCTCAAATTAAATTTGTCTACAATTGTTGAGTGTACTAAATTACAATGCGAAAAAGTCTAGAATTTTTCTTGGAAAGTATTAAAACATGTCAATGGATATATTTTTAATAAACCATCGATTATTTCAAACAAACATTGAAATACTATGGATAGGGATCGGACCGGGAGAACAAGGGGTCAAAGTAAAACCGATATCATAAAACGTTGCTGGGGTAAATCAGTGTTTAAAAAATGTTCAACACAACAAAAAACCATTTTTGGACCACTCAGTGGTCAGTAAGAAGATTTCAAAACTAGAGTTTTCAACCTTTATTTCTATTTTTGAGGTCATTTGACAAATATATTAAAGAAAATCATTCCAAAGATTTTGAAAATTTTTGATCTAGAAATTTCACAAATAATGGGGTTTTCAAGGTTGGGGAAGTTAAAATATTTGGCCTTTTATTTTTAGATAGAAATATTCTAAGTTTTACAATCTAGTTCTGGGGGGATAGAAAATTGGCCCGTATATTTTTTCCGTTTTTTTAGTTTCTGAATCGTTAGTGCTTTTGACAGTTCAAATTTTCGCCGGTCTCAACTCTAACTCTGCAAGACAGGCCAAATTATTTTTGTACCAATTTTAATTCCTTGGTTGCTCGGACACAGCGATTTTGTTTCTCAAAAATATCACAAATTGGACAAAATTGATAGAAATGACCACAAAATTGCGATAAAAACAACTTTCTGATGACCACTGGGAAAAAAATAATTCTGATCATTTAATTTTGTCTTAATTATTCAAAAATTTTTGGAAATAATCTGACATATTGTGTTGACAGAGTCTATAAATGCGATCAGTACTTCCTTTAACACCTATCACGTTCAATATGAAAAGTGTCAGCTTTCGACAAAAGTTTTAATTGGCACTTTGATAGGAACTTTCGAAAAACTGTATCTTTTATTTCCAGCAGGAGCTGACAACTGAAACTAAAGAATTGTTAAGCAACAAAAAACGTCTGCCGTACTTAACCTAGCTCAGTGTATCCACTTTAAGCATTGTTAAGCATTGTTAAGCATTGTTAACTGTGGACCAAAAAATCGACAAGCTTATTTGGGCACACAAGTTGTGTGACACAACGCACGAACACTGAATTTATAAATGATTATTACCTTTGAGATAATAATTCATAAAAACCATTAACAAAATATTTGGATTAGATACCATGTTTATCTGATTAACATGAAACAAAGTAACTTCCGACTTAAGGGGGTAGCAGCGATGTGGCAGACTGGCGTCAATTTAACTTACGAAAATAATTAGTTGGTTTATTTTTTTGTGCTTATTATCGTTAGCTGAACCAGAATAAATGTTTATCAGCTCATAAAAATATTTTTTTATCTATTAAAGGGAAGATTTGAGTTCGAACTTTTATTTTTGAATTCGTAAAATTTTCCAAAAAATACAGAACATTATTAAAATTTCACGCATTTTTCACCCAAAATTTTTTTTTTTCTGAAATCTGTCAATGAAAATGGAAAAAAAATAGCCACTTTAACTTTTTTCATGCATGTTTACATATTTTCTGCTGTTTAAAAAATCATAACATGTTCATTTGTCATTTTTTGTCGATTTTTTTAGAGATATTATGAAAATTTTTCGCAAATCAAGTCCAAAATTTTTTATTAATGTTTGTTTGAATTCTTCTTGAAAAATCAGGCCTAATCAGTTGTGTTATTTTCTGGTATCTATTTGATTTCCGTAATTCAACCGATGGAAGGGTCAATCGAATATCGTTTCTGAGCTAGTGATGAAATTTACAACACTTGCTTCTGACACCCGTTTGTGCCATTTGGCACGCAATTTATAAAAAATTTTATTCAATTGAAAAAATCTCAATTAAATTTCGGGTGTTATAGGCTACTTTTTTTTTTTAAAGTCAGGAGATTTTTATATTTAAACGCAATTTAAGGTCAATTTTTTTTCCTAAAAAGCTGTTTTTTTCTTTTTTTCATGGATAGAAAACTTTCATATTAAGGAAATTTTTCATATGGATAATGATTCTCCCACTAATGGGCGCATAACACCCGAAAATGCCTGAGGTTTATGAATATCGCCTTCAAAAAAAATTCTAACATCGGGTCGAGTTGGAAATGGAGTTGTGATGAAAAGTGGTTTTTGATATTTTTACAGATACTTAAAGTATGTTGAGAAATTAAAAATATAAACGTTTGCAAGAATGAACACTTTTATTGAAGATAAAAAGTAAAATAAAAAATTTTCACATTTTTTTTACTTTCAAAAATCACTCCGAAGAAATGCACCAATCTGCCACATCGTTGCTACCCCCTTAAGAAAGGCAAAAACATTTCACGATAATAACAGAGACCATAATTTGGTCTGAAGAAATTTCAGATAACTTTTTTCACTAGATTTTTAAGTCGGTTGGATGAAACAATTTTTAGGTGACATCATCACGAACTATGTAATTCACAAGTTATTTTAGCGGTCTAAATTATACGCTTGAAAATTATGATCAAAAGATAAAACATAAAACACGAATTAATCACGGCTTACACATCTCCTCGCTCTCTTTTGATGAATTTTGATTTTCAATTCAAAACGGTTTTCGGGTCATTTAGGAAGTTCTCAAAGCCGTTCTCAAAGCGCTTTATCGTTGTGAGGAGATAGCGTCTGAAATTTATTTTGAAGTTTTTGATCTGAGCACGGATATGTTGTTATGAGGAAGATATCAATCGTTAAAAAACAATCAAGACTTCAAAAAAAATTGGAAACGTCCGTCTAACCAAAAAAAGTAACAGACGGAGCTTTATCTCGAGAACAATATCCCCCATTCATACCTTTGTTAATATCCCGGCCCTGATTAGAAAACGTAGTGTGTTTTCAAGAAGTAGGACCGGGATATTGACAAAAGTGTGCACAGGGGAAATACGGTGAAAAATTTATTTCGCTGCAATCAGAATTTTGGGTTGGCAGTAATAGGGAAAAACCGTCATAGCCTATGACTCATTTAGTCACATAAAGGGCAAAAATCACTATATTTGCATTTTCGGATTAAAAAACTTTGCTTTTTTCATAAATTCTTGGATTTATGTACGTCAAAGCGCGATTTAGATCCGAAAAGTATATTTCAAATTCAAGCAATACAAATTCTAGCAAAGCTAATTGTAAGATTGGTCCGTTTTTGCTTAAATTTTTAAATTTTAATCGATCCAAGTAGTTTTTTCAATTTTCTTTGTATTTTGATAGCGCTCTGAAGCTCACGACTCTAATAATTTTTGAAAAACTAAAGTGTTCTTGATCAAAAATGCCAAAATACTGATTGTTTTCCATTTGATGTTTTGGTCTTTTTACGGCAAACCTAAAATTCTGTGATCCGTTTCCTACTGGAAAAAAAATAACCCAAAAATTCTGACTCAATTCCCTATAACGAACTAATAATCTAGGATGTGCGGGCGGAGGAAGCCAATCCTAACACTCCTTAGATCTCTCTTAGCCAATCATGGGGCCACTCCTCAGCCCACAAATCTTAGATCGCACATCAGTTCGTTTAGGGATATATTTTAAATTTACTTTTGCGCGTGGTAGGATTCAAAAATAAAATCAGTGAAATAATTTCTTAAAATTACTTAGTAGACAGTTTTTTCCGTCTTTTTTCACAAATTTAAATTTTCGATTTTGACGTAGACATCGTATAAAATATAATTAAATAAATCTGAGTCGGTGGTCGAAAGCGTATTTAAGGGTTCCTAAGTAACAAATAAAAAATAATAAATTTTACTGTTATTTAGACACCATGGAAGCAAACGCGCGTTTTTTAGCTGAAAGGTGGCAACTTGTGTTCGAAAATGTTTTTATTTGAAAATTTTAAAGTGGCAAAAAGTTTCCCATCAGGACAAAAACAATTGAAAAAGTGCAAATCTGTCAAAATGCACCGACCCCTTATGCTATCTTGTAGAGATTTTTTTTCGTCATTTCAAGACGAAGGTTTTTTTGATTTATGAAATTTCGATATACTCAGTCACCGAGTCAGTTTCTGCCAAAAACATGACTGTTTATTATGAGTTTTTGAGCTCAGGTTAAATAAAAGTATACATATTTAGATTGAGTTATAGTGTCTTAAACATGCAGACACTTGTTATTTGCACTTTCAGAATAATTAAAAACAACTGCGGAGATACATATTTTTTTGGTGCTGGAAATTGACTTAGTCAAAAACTACTCATTCCTTAGTCTTCACGTAAAAATTAAAGGAGAACTAGTCGCATTTAAAGACTTTGACACGAAATTTCTTTGATTGTCTTTACAATGATTTTTTCGGAAAACAATCACAAAAATAAGAAGTTTTTTTTACTTGTATTGGTCATCAAAAAATAATTTTAACTGCGATTTTGAAATAATTCTTATCGTTTTGATCACACTTTTAATATTTTCTTCGAATTAAATCGCTGTTTCCTGAAAAACGAGACACAAAAATTAAAATTGTGGAGCTTGGTGCTTTGGACGTGCTTTTCAGTGTCATATTTGTTTCACTTTCAAGTTTTTGTTTTGTAAATTTAAAGAATTGATGGATTTTTCGAGAGATCCTTAAAATTAGGGTTAGAAAGTGTTTTTCGCAAACTGCAGCGCTGCATGTTATTTTGTTGATAAAACGAAACTTTGGGCACGTACTTTGCGGTTAACATCAACTTTTAAATTTCAATTTATCTTCAAAACTTAACAAGTTGATGGATTTTTAAGAAACAATCTGATCATTTTTAAGAGGTTGTTTCTGAAAAATGAGCAAAACAGGGCTCCACCATTTATTTTTAAAGCAATTTTTTTGTTTGAATATCCAAAAACTTAAGTGGGTTCCACAGGTCCTGCAGATTGGTTCATTTTTTCAGAGCAATATTTGAAAGAAAAAAAATTTGGAAATTCATTTTTTAATTTATTTCTTCAATAAAAGTGTCCATTCTTGCTTACGTTTGTGTTTTCAATTTCTTAACATAACTAACTATCTGTGAAAATACAAAAACCACTTTGCACTGTGCATCATTTTCCACTTAACGCCGACTATAGAATTTTTTTAAAGACGATATTAATAAATTCAGACATTGTCGGGTGTACTTCGCTAATAAGTTACCTTTTTACTCTGCACAGTCGAAAAAAATTTTATATCAAAGGTTTTTTATTCTGAAAAAGGGTAAAAATTGGCAAAAAGTAGAGAAAAACAGCTTTTTTTTGAATTAAAATTGACCTTAAATTGCGTTTTGATATCAAAAATGTCCTGACTATTAAACAAAATGGCGCCTTTTACACCCATCTTTCATTGAAATTTTTCACAACCATAAAATTTTTAAAGATTCAGTGTCGAATGGCACTTATCCAGTGCACAGTCAAGTGTTAAAAATTTCATCAACAGTTTCAAAATGATAATCGCGCGACCTACCGATTAGTTGACATACGGCGATTTAATAGATGCCAAAACATTTATGATTTTTATGGAGAGTTAAAAAAACCACAATAAAATATTTTGGACTTGATTTGCGGAAAATTTTCAATAATATTTCTGAAAAAGTCGATAAAAAATAGAAATTTTATGATTTTTCAAACAGCGGTCAGAAAATATGTAGGAATCCATGAAAAAAGCTAAAGTGACTATTTTTCTGGTTTTTACCAACAAATTTAAATGAACAAAACAAAAAAAATTTTGGACGAAAAATACAGAAAATTTTTATAATAGTTTGAAACTTTTACGATTTCAAAAATAAAAACTCAAACTCAAATCTTTCCTAAAATAAATAAAAATAATTTTATGCAGCTGAAACATATTTATATCGGTTCAACTAACTATAATAAGAATAAAAAAATATACTGACTTAATATTTTCGTGAGTTATAATGAATCCAGTCTGCTGGGTTTTCGGCACCCCCTTAAACCCAATTTATTTTTTTATTTGTATCACGTTATCGAATCGACTCCGAAAACCCTGTATTTATATCTAAAATGCAACCAGTACTTTCTCAAATACTCAATATAATGTCAAGCGGGAAAATTCACGCAAAACTGAGAATCAATAAATTTCAGAGAAAGTTCAAATTGAACCAAAATTCACAGGATATTCAGAAATTAATTCCAAAGTTTAATGATTCTTGGGGAAGTTAACTTGTTTTTACTTGTTGGGGCGTTTTTGGTTTGCATAGCATTAAACTTTATCAACGTTGAGCCGGTTTAACAAACGACAGGCTTAAACAATCCGGATGGCAAGATGTTGTTTTTGGCAAACGTTTAAACAAAACATTACTGAAAACTTGGTCAAGAAAATTCAATTTTAAAAGTTGTTGTTTAATGGGTGGAACCGGTAACCGATTTGTGTAGTTGACAATTAAGAACTCTCAAATTTATACGGTATATCATAAACGGTATATGATATGAAGTTTAGATCGTACTTTGAAATGTCACCATTTTGAAAGATTTTTTTCTTCAATAACTCAAGATTGAAATAAAATTGGGATTCAGAATGGGTTTCAGACATATCTTGGAACATAATAAGTAATTTTTAAATATATTACATTGTATGCTCAACAAGGTTTTTCGAAAATAAATTTTTTGCTCAAACTATCAAATATTTCTTTTTGAAAAGGTCGTTGTCAAATAATGAGAACACAAGGTTTTGGCGCTTGGTAGCGGCATGCTCGTCACAGCAAGCTTGTTGACTGCACCTTTGATATCCGCTGGCTGGGTATCGGCAAGCTAGTTATCCACACATTTAGTATAGGCAACTTTGGCATTGGCATGGCAAGCTCGGTATCCGCAATCTCGTTACCGGCAAGCCCGGATTTTTCATCAGAATAATAATAAAATTATCCAAATTTTTTTTGAGCCAAAACTTTTGGCAATATTTGGCCTCCATCTGCATTTTGCCTCCATCTTCAAATTTTTTGATCAATATTAAGTGCTGTTCAGGAGTTATCTTCATACAGGGCCATTTAAAAATTTCGAATGCAATGTTTTATGATTCCTTAATTTAGAACAGTAACAAACTGATGCATATTTGAAGTGTGCTTGTTTTAACGTGGTTAACAAGGTAAATATTATTGACAATGTACGTATTTTTAACCGTAGGTAACCATAATGAAGTTCTAATTTGAAAAGTTTAACATAAATATTTATTTTAAAATCGTAAATATTTTCAATCTTGAACATTTAAACAAATGTATCTTGAACTGTTAGCGATCACAGGGAGTTGCCATATCTCCAGCCCTATATCGTCGCACTTAGGCAATTTTAAAATTTTTAGCTTAAATTCTTTCAGTGCTGATATCAAAGATTATGCTTATGCGGTACTTTCACTTACACGTCACAACTGTGACTGAAGACCAATGAGTGGGTCGTCTTGTTAAAAATCGTGTGATGTGATTGGTCACCAGTCACAATTTTGAAATTGAGTAAAATTGAGTCCATTCATCTGACTGTGTGCACTTTATTTGAAAGTATTGTCGAACTTCTTAAAAAAATGAAAACCAATTAAAAACAATTCTTACTCAGAATCTCATTAAACCCGTCATGAATCAGTTCGACACAGTTAAACCATAACAGAGAAAAATTTTAAACTTGGTCCTTAGGACCATGCTTCCAAAAGGGATAGGGATAGAAGGAATAAACCAAGGGGGATAGAGGGGGATAAGGATGGGATAGGGATGGAAAATTCAGAGCCATAGAGGGATAGGGATGGAAAGTCCCATCCCCCTTTTATCCCCATTTCCCTTTTTATCCCGTTTCTATCCCATTTTTCTATCCCTCTCCCGTTTTATCCCCACCCCCTTTTTTATCCCTTTTCTATTCCTATCCTTTTTGCATAATCATAGATATAAACGCTCTTCAGAAGTTTTACTGTCTCTTATATTCACATTTATGGCACGCCTAATTGTGTTAATATTTTTAATAAAATTCGAATTTAAAAAAAAGCGCGGTATTTTCGATGACTAATGATTTCCGGTTTGACCAGAAATGAAATTAAATATTTCATTTTATGGATAAATTTTTGAAGCCCTTTTGGAAGCCTGCGGCAGGCTGCCTGCCCACGCGTCGCGACGTAGCAACCGTAATGTTTTTGGATTTTCTAAATATTTGTGAAAAAGATGCTGAACCAACATAAAATGATGTGATAAAATACAGTGTGGTAAAAAAATGCGCAGGTTAACATTGCTGTCTCAATTTCTGTTAGGACGCTCAAGTGAGTGTCAGGACGTTTAAGTAAGTTTCAGGACATTTGTTGTCAGGACGTTTTAGTACGTGGTGTAATGACATATTGTCAATATGATATTGACAATGCAATCATCTGGAGTTTTGGTCTGCACCGATTTCAGCCGTTCTATTTTTAAATTACAAAAACTTTCGATTTTTGACATTAAAATGGTTGCTTAACAAATTATTTCTGCTGTTTGAAAAACAAGAAAGACTTAGAATATATTAGTTTGATTCAATCTGAATCAACACCGACAGAGATTTTGTTTTTTTGTTATTGCAAAACCGACTACAGGGGAAGGGTCCAATATCGCCGAAAAAAACCTACACAAATTCACAATTTTTAGCTAAAATACTTCCAGTGGCAATATAGCCGAATGTGCCAATATCGTATAATTCTATCGGAATTTATATCAAATCACATTTAGGACGTCTTGAATGACGTCATTAGCAGGATTCACTTTTCAAAATCCAGTCCTTTTGACTTTTACTTGATTGCCTTTGGTGCAGTATTTAATTCTACGCATTTCGGTGATTAACTTCATACGAATATATTGTGAAACTCCTTATCAAATTCAAAAATTGTTTGATTCATGACGTCATTCCGAACGCCTACGCGTTTTAGATTTTCTAAACAAAAATCTTTATTTTCCTTTCCATATCGCCGAATTTGCCAATATCACCGAAATTTCCAATGTCGCCGAATTTTTTGCCAAAAACTTTCAGGGGTATTGGGAATACTATATAATATAGTCTATTAGTCTATATAGTCTATATAACCCCCCGTCCCCTGTATGTGCGTTAACCGGAGTGACAACATTACCAGTAGCCTGTCCAATGCGATTTTTTATAAAAGTCAGAATATCATCAAACTTGGTGAGAAGTTCTCAAAAATATTCATCAAAAAAAATTGGAATAAAATTTTTTTATTCTTAACTCGGTCGTGTCAAAAACCAGTTTTTTTAAGATTATAAAGCTGGGCTGGGATGATTTTTTTTCGTATATTCAGATAATATAGATAATTGCCTTGGGCAGATTTTTATAATACTAAAAAATGCCGCTCTTTGAAAATTCGACTGAATTCGGTCATTTATGTCGAATAAAAGTATAAAAGATGAAATTATTCGTCATTTTGCTTTGTTTATATTCTCGACCAATCAGCGCGCTTCCTGGAAGAAGTATTAAATTGAGAAAGAATCCAAGTAAAGTTACATTAACAGAGAATAAAATTGAATGATTGAAAATTAAACAAATTAAATGTTTTAAGATTTAAAAAGTTTAAATGTGTGAATTGATACTTATCATTATTTTGATACTTTTTGTATTCTTTTATATAAATTAGGTGAGCTTAACGGCGACACAGGACTGCAAGATATAAAACATCGAAAGTTAAAGATGACCCACAAAACACAGACCTGCAAGCACTAATTATACCAACTTTTGAAATTAAAAAAAATTAAACAAAAGATAGAAGAATCTGATCACAAATAAATTTTAAAAGACAGTAGAAAATTCTTTGTATAATATTATTATCATTGAAAAAATATATGTTGATAATGCAATCGTCGGTTATATGCTTTGATTCAAATGCAACACCACGGATGTGCAAAGACACTACGGGTCCAGAGATTGTCGGCCACTACGGAGTTAAAAAGTGTTGGCAACTAGTTGGCTAAAATCGAGTCTGGGTACAGATTCATGTCTAAAAAGGCTACCAGTTTAATCTAGTACAATTAATATGGTAGTATAATAAATATTCAACTACCAAAGGTTTAACTTTCGGCAACCTTTCACCATTTTTGCGAAAAAACCTTGGAATCCAAATGACCACAAAAATCTCTACAAGATGGGTCAATAAAAATCAGACCCATTTTTAAAATTTCTTATTTCAAATTGTTCCTTAATTTTGGGAAATATCAATGAACTTTTAACCCGACAAAGTTTCCTAAATTATGTAAAATTTTTGCTCCTTAATTTGAAAGTTAGGTTCAGATAATGTTACTTCCATAAAAAAAAACGTGTTTTATCAAACTTTTATTTTTGTCCACATCCTTAATTTGCGTTATTTCTTCTTCGCGCTGATTGGCTGTGTTTGATCAATCCTTTATTTTTGCCATCATCCTTAATCTCTAAGCGCTGATTGGCTGAATATGAGAACATGCTCAAGCGAGAAAACGCTTACAAATCGGCAATTTTTAAGATTTCAAACCTTTTTATAAGCTGATATTATGATATGTGTAAATATTAAAAAAAAATTTATTCCAGCCCGGCCGAGAACGAGAGATTTCGCAATCGCATTGGACAGGCTAATTACCAGTTAGTCAGCGTTTATTCGAATTTGAAAGTAAATAATTTAAGTTTCAGTTTGTATATATTGGTTTGGTTGTTTATTCATATTTCTCCGTTTTCGACCCCGAAAATTAACTTATCTGAGGTTATTTGTGTACAAAATTCTGAATAACTTCATGATTATTAATTGTCTTTTGTCATACAATATCAATTCATTGGACAATGGCGCAATTATATAAACTTTATATGAGGTTAATAAATAAGCGATAGCATGAAATGAAAACCTGGCATATCAATTCTGTCAAGCTTTTTTGACCTTTGATTGCCCTGACCAGTGGTCAGTGACAACGCATATTTAAAATACGTATAATTTGTACATACATGTCAAAAAGTAACTTGGAAATTGTGTGAAAATACCTTGAGGGGGTCGGTGCATTTTGGCAGATTTGCACTTTTTCATTTTTTTTGCTTGACGGGAAACTTTAAGTCACTTCAAACATTGTACAAAAAAACTTTTTAAACCGTAACTTGGAACTTTTAAGCTCTCTTTGTATGATCTGATGTTTGTCAAATCGATTATTTTTACTTTATAAATCGTCTTTTGAAAAAAACACTCAAAAACGCGCGTTTGCTATCGAAGGTGTCTAAATTACAGTGAAATTTATTTTATTTTTTTTATTAATTAAAAACACTTAAAAATGGTCCCGATCAAAGTTAAAAATTTATTCAATTTCGATTAATACCATTTTTACGTCAAAATCGAAAATTTAAATTGTTGAAAAAAGACGAAAAAAAAACGAAATTTTAGCACCGCTAAAGAAATATTTTTCATGAATTAAATGAAATACATTTTAAACGGTGGATGGGTCGGTTCACCAATTTGGCAAGTTTGTGTGTGAAAATTTTTATTTTAATTCTGGATAAAAGAGGGCTTCGATGGACTTCTGCCAAACCGTAGTTCAACTTCAAAAGATACGATTCAGAGTATAAAAAAGAGAAAGAAACAAAACGAGGACATATTTGAATAAAGTGAAAGTAGCCATTCCAAATATTTTCAGCTAAGTATTCAATAAAAATTAGTTTGAAAATTTTTGGACAAGAAATGAGGAAAATTTTCAGAATATTTCCAAATAGTTTCGACCGAAAATCCCAAAAAATGTCATATGATTTTTCAAATATCATATAAAAAATATGTGGTGACCTACGCGAAAAGTTAAAGTGGTCATTTTGAAAATAAATTTTCGTTGTTTTGAAACCAATACTGTAAAAAAAGTTTGATGAAAAAATAAAGCATTTTTTATAATGCTCGGATTTCTTTTCAAAAATTTCTCATTATTTGTGGAATTCGACAAGTTTAATTCGAACTCAAATTTTTCAAAAAGAGCAATAACTCTAAAATTTTTTAGTTTCAAAAGTTTCCTGGAGTATGAAACATTACTTTGGTGGTATATTGAGAAAAATATATAAACCCAGTGAGAAGTTTTTTATCAAGAGCCCATATCCGTATCGGTCAAAATGCACTCACCTCCTTAATGAGGTCGGTGCATTTTGACAAATACGGATATGAGCTCTTGATGAAAACCCATCACTGGGTTTATAAATTTTTTTCAATATCCCTTTAGGAATAAGGTTGTAATTTTTTGTTTGATCTAGTACATTCGTATTACTTATTAAACATATTGTACTGGACGGTCAAGTCTGGACCAAACTAAAAATTACAACCTTCCTTCAAAAGGGATATTTTATCCCGTATATACCATCAAAGTAATGATTCATAATCCAAACAACTTTTGTAACTACAGAATTTTCGGCTTAAAATAATTTTGAGTTAGAATTAAATTTTTCGAATTCCACAAATAATGAGAAAATTTTAAAAAAAGTTCCGAACATCATAGAAAATACCTTTTATTTTATTCAAATTGTTTTTTCGATATTTTGTATCAAAAGAAAAACTCTCTGCAAAATGGCCACTTTAATTTTTTGTGTAGGTAGACACATAATTTTTTTATGCTATTTGAGAAATCATATGACATGGTTGCGTGATTTTTGGTCAAAATTAAACGGAAATATTATTAAAATTTTCCTCATTTCGTGTTCAAAATTTTCAAACTTTCTCTTTCAATCACCAGCTGAAAATACGGAGAATGACTACTTTAACTTGATGCCCTTAATTTTTGCAACTAGACTACGGTTTGGCAGAAATCCATCGAAGCCGTCTTTAAATCGGATTAAAAAAAATTATCACACTCAAACTTGCCGAATTAGTAAGCCGACCAACCACTGTGTGGAATTATATAAATTAAACTCATGAAAAACAATATTTCTTTCGATGCCATAAAATTTCGGTTTTTGTCGTCTTTTTTCATAAATTAAAATTTTTTATTTTGAATTAAAAATCGTATAAATTCAAATTAAAAAATTTTCAACGTCGCTCGAGACCGTTTTTTAGGGCTTTTGAATAATAAAAAATTAATTAACTGTTATTTAGACACCTTCGATAGCAAACGCGCTTTTTTGAGCGTTTTGCCAAGAGAAGATTTATAAAGTAAAAATATTCGATCTGAAGCAAATCAGAGTGAACAAAGTAAGCTCAAAAAATGCAACTTTTGTTAGAAAATGTTTCAATCCAAAAATTTCGTAGATGCAAAAAGTTTCTCATCAAGAGAAAAAATAATGAAAAAGTGAAAATATGTCAAAATGCATCGACTCCCTTTATCGAAATTGCACACAAATGTGAATTTTACAATCTGTGTATAATTTCATTATATTTAGCATAAGATCCGATGCAATTCAATTGCAAAATGTCGATTAGGACATCTCCCCAAAATTGTTTCGTGAAATACAATATCTTTCATGACATTGATGTGTTTATCAGTCATGCTTTGAAAGGTTCATCTCACTTGATTAATATTAGTGATGCAATATGTTGAGATATCAAATGTGATACAAATTATCATATGATATGATACTTTAATTATTCTGATTATCTTATACTGAGGTGATTTTAGAATACTTTGACAAGTAAAATGATAAACTATTGTATCTCTTGTGCGAGTTTCAAAATTATCACCAGTTTTCTTGTCTTATCAGCAAAACTCATACTATCTTTTAAAAACGCAAAATTGACTTATTTATTATGTATACCAGGATAATTGTTAACTGTAAAATTTTGCAATGAACTTTTGGGCGATACAGTTAAGGGACTCGGTGCTTTTTGACGGACCTGGATAATGGCGCTTGACGAAAAACTTTTAACTGACTTTTAACTTTTCTTAAGAACCTTGAACAAAGACCAGTGTCAATCGGCACTCACTTACTTGGAGAAATCAGATAATGTTATCTTTACATGCGACGAAGTTATGATTAAATTTATTTTAAAGTCAAACAATTTTGGATAAGATCAAATGGCTGATGAAGCCACATTGACTTTTAAAATGCATATTTTTAATGATGGAATTGATAATACGGCCGGTTCTGTGACAACTGTTAAGTCACTATGGTCCGTGAAAAAATCGCGCACACAATTTCGAAATTTTAATTTATAGACATAAGGAACCAGGAGAAAATATTATTTTTAAGTCTTAAATTTATTTTCAGTCATGAATTTTAATTGATTTGAACTTTTTTTCTCAAATCGCCAAAATGGTTGGGTAGTTTTAACAAGCAATTTCATGAATTTAACGTAGCGGCTACGTCGTAGCCAGAACCTACTTTCAAATTGGAACATCGAATTTATCTGTGATTTTCAGATGAGAGTGATATCATAATTACTAACATAAAAAAGTTTTTTAAATTTTTGGAAAAACCAATTTCGGGTTCGACAATTTATTTTTTTAAACTTTCGCAAAAATATTTCAATGACCAAAAGAAATAGAATCGTGAAAAACCGAAGCATTATAAATTGCATAAAATTTGTTTGTTTTTTGATATAAGAAAATACGAAGGGCGCTTAAAAACACTCAGTGCCAATCGGCACTGTCTGAGGACCGGCGAGAAAAAACTTAGTAAACTCAAATTGAAAAATGCGAGAGAAACATTTACCTCAAATTAATACTTGACTTTTAAATTGACATAATAAAGTGAAAACATCATTTACAAATCAAGACACGTTCAGCATGTCAGCGGTATATCGTGAATTTGTTTTAACTTGAAACTCTTTTTTCATTTTGACAGGGAATTATACCGTTGACAATGATTATGGGATCACATGTTATGATTTACAACTAATTTAAATGTTGAAAATTCAATTATTTATGCGTCAATCATGTTTCCCACCGAAGAAATTATTGATCTTAAACTAAATTCCTGAGGTCGAATTTTATTTAATGATATTGATGAATATTTTTATGAAATTGAATTGTTTGAAATGTGCATTTCTCGTCTTCTAAATGGTACACACAACTTTCAGAAAAATAAACAAGTTAAGGCTCATTTATATATTTTTCTTTAAAAAATTCTTTATAATGTGTCCCTTAGATTGAAAATAACTGAAAATAATACTGTTTTTCCCATATAGTATTCCTATAAAGTATTTTACATTATACTGTATTCAACATAATTGTATTAATTCATAATTCATATAGAATCTGTATCACAGATGAAGATAAAAATTGTTTTTGTTTGAGATATTCAAATGCGCAACTTTCTTGTTCAAAACAATATGATATAATTGGTTATTTTATATCATCTTTATTGTGAAAAACTAGTAATGAAAAATGAAGTTTGACAACCTTTTTCGTGCACATTTTCGAATGCATCATCCTGAAAAGTAAATTATTTTCGATCGAAGAACAATGAGAGCATAGTTTTTTGTATACATTTCTTTGTTAAATGATTTTAACATTTTTTAAAGTCTTATGTTATCCGCTGATTTTTGTGTGTAACATTTTGAATGATAGTTGACCAACAAATTCGAAATCTCAAAAAAAAAACTTTCATAGAAACTGAAGATTTTTGGGGAGTTTTTGTATTCTCGAACTAAACTTAATCTACTTTCAGCAAAAATCTGATCTTAAGACAAGTCGAATCTTTTTCTGTACTTAAATCATAAACAACTTTTGAAACTCACAATTAAAATCAAAAACCAAATTAATTTTGATGATTCGATCGACTTTTTGTGCATTACACATTTTAATTATCATTTTGTTCCCCCCTCTTATTGGCGTATTTTAAACATTCTCTTAGCACAAAATTAAATTTTTTCCGAAAACTGCTTCGAAAGCGATTTAGCCGAAAATATTTCATAGTCCCTCGTTAACTGTTTTTCGCTCAAAATTTGAAGTAAATACGGTAAACAAGTTATAAGAAAGAACCAGTAGTTTGGTAAAGCCCGGTTGATCGGATGGTTAAGAAAGATAACAATGTCACGTCAAAGATATCAAGCGCTTCCGGTTCTGAGATTCGAAAATAACTAATTGAATTGTTTTTATCAAAGATGAATTTAAAGTTAATGGCATTTCTAAATGTCAAATCATTCTATTTTAACATCAAATAACCCTCTTTTTAGAAAATGGTTAGTCGCACGTTTTTATCAAACGGATATTATATTTTACTATTGTAGTCTTTCAATATTTAACCAATTCAAAATCTTAAAAAAATTGCCGTACCTAATTCTGAAATGTTAAATTGAAAAAAACACATCCAAAACTTGTACTTGTCAGGGACACGATGCTCATCCTCAAACAAATTGGATCAGTTTGGGTGTTTCAACCAGTGAAAGTTAACTGTAATTTGAGTTATTTAATTTTCGTTGATATTTGGACAATTGACGAGGAAGTGATCCGCACAGACACTAAACAGAATATTCAAGTGGATTTCAAATGTGGTACTTTGCCATCAAGAGAGGAAAAAAATTCTTGTTGCACCCCAAAATGAGATTAAAGCACCGTTTTTTGATAATTCTGAAGCTAAATCTTAATTTGGTTTTTCAAACGCTTCTATATCCCTTTATCACTTTTTGGTTAGAATGCGTAGCCACTACTCCTTTTAACGTGTGATTTTAACGTTGTGGCTACGCATTCCAACCAAAAAGTGATATCAGCTGCTCACCTTTTGCTGACGTTCAGTCACTTCAAGTCTTGAACCATTGTAATAACCGGAAAATTCAAAGATTACAATTTTTTAATATTTATTTTGTCAGTTTTGTGAGCTCGTTTTTGATTTGTGGATGATTTTTGACAATGATTTCAAAATATTATAGATCCTCTATTGTACATCCTTATATTGTACATCTTAGCATAACACATTTTTGATAACGAGACGGATCACAATCATTATTCGGTGGATATATTCAAAAATATGACATGTAACCTGGATATTTTGACGCTAGGGATCCTGACAAGTTCAGAGCTTACTGAATGCGCTAGATTCTGCTTTTATTAAAAATTTAATAGTGAGTCGTAGTTAATTACTAGCATTTGTGCTAGTAAATTATTCAGTATGCTCGCTTCTTATTGTAACAACAGTCATTCTAATAAATGCAAACCAATCAAAAAAAAAATCTAGAATTCTTAGTCTTTTCAACAAATTAATTTCAGCAATATCTTTTATCGCTCAGTAAGAACGGCAGTATAAATAAGGCTTGACAAAGAAAANAGTCTTTCAATATTTAACCAATTCAAAATCTTAAAAAAATTGCCGTACCTAATTCTGAAATGTTAAATTGAAAAAAACACATCCAAAACTTGTACTTGTCAGGGACACGATGCTCATCCTCAAACAAATTGGATCAGTTTGGGTGTTTCAACCAGTGAAAGTTAACTGTAATTTGAGTTATTTAATTTTCGTTGATATTTGGACAATTGACGAGGAAGTGATCCGCACAGACACTAAACAGAATATTCAAGTGGATTTCAAATGTGGTACTTTGCCATCAAGAGAGGAAAAAAATTCTTGTTGCACCCCAAAATGAGATTAAAGCACCGTTTTTTGATAATTCTGAAGCTAAATCTAAATTTGGTATTTCAAACGCTTCTATATCCCTTTATCACTTTTTGGTTAGAATGCGTAGCCACTACTCCTTTTAACGTGTGATTTTAACGTTGTGGCTACGCATTCCAACCACAAAGTGATATCAGCTGCTCACTTTTTGCTGACGTTCAGTCGCTTCAAGTCTTGAAACATTGTAATAACCGGAAAATTTAAAGATTACAATTATTTAATATTTATTTTGTCAGTTTTGTGAGCTCGTTTTTGATTTGTGGATGATTTTTGACTAAAATTTCAAAATATTATACATCCGCTATTGTACATCCTTATATTGTACATCTTAGCAAAACACATATTTGATAATAAGTCTAGAATTCTTAGTCTTTTCAACAAATTAATTTCAGCAATATCTTTTATCGCTCAGTAAGAACGGCAGTATAAATTAGGCTTGACAAAGAAAATTTATGAAGTTTATAGTAAAGAATAACAAACAAATGACTTTGAAAATGCCATAGTTGTTTAAAATAAATTTTGACCCTTTCAAAATTTTTTTTTTAAATGGGATGACTGAGCTCAAAATTTTCGAATTTTTTAAAGATAAATTTGAAGTTTAACTAATGATAGGCTCAATTTTTATTGAAAATGCTTATTTCTGAAAAATGGGACATTTTTATCAAGTATGTTTTATTTTGTAAATTTCAGAACAGAAACTTTAAATTAAACAAAAGTTATTACTTTACCCTACAGGCTCTCGAACTATAAAACCTTTTTTTAAACAAAATCGATTTCCCACGTGTTAAATATCACAATACAAAAAAGGTCGAAACAATTCCGCAAAATCATTTCAACACGACTGTTTGCAAATCAAATCCGCCCTAATTATCTGTTTATTTGTCAACTATTTCCGCTATGAATATAATTGCCGAATTGATTATTTTCACATAAGAAATGACGATTTGAAATAAGAAATTTCAAACCTCAAAAATCGGTTTCAATGTGTTTACGCTATTTTTTGGTCATTTTAAGAATTAGGTTTTTTTTTGGTTTTGAGATTTTTTTCAAAAAAAATGGTTAAAGGTACGAAAAGTGACTTTTAGTTCGTGGGTTCTCACGGGAGTTAAAATAACGGTATCAGAAATAAAATTAGTGGACTCGACAGCGAAGGGTTTTTTCCAGAGATGGCATTTTCTGGAATGTTATCGGATGTACCGGTACCGGAAGTGATATTTCAATAATTTACATGTACCAAAAGATGCGTAATTATCGGTTTTTTGGAAACGGTATCATGAACTATGGGTCATAAGTGACTGCAAGGTGGCCCCAGAGGGGAATTTATATCCTGAGTTAAATTAATCCTTAAAATCTTAAATCCTAAATCTTAAAATGACCAGAAAAAAATTTTCCACAAGATAGCTTAAACACATCGAAACCGATTTTTGACTTTTGAAATTTTTTTATTTCAAATCGTCAATATCAGTGTATACTGACACTTATTTCACATTTGAGTCTTAGGGATAAAGTTTAACACAAACAGAAAGTTACTTACAAAAAATATTAGCTCATTAAAAAATGTTCATGACGCGATATCGGTTTGTTATAAGATTCAGATTTGCCATGTTACAATTGTTTTCTTGGAAGTAAATTTTGGCTACTTGAAATCTACTTGAATGGCTACTGGATCAATTTTTCTATAAATGCGATTTCTTTGAACAAGTACAGATTAGTGTAGATTAGTGTAGGCTAGATAAAATTTGGTTATGCCTAGGGTAGGTGATAATTCGTTTTTTTTTGAGATTGTCAAAATAATTAAAATCACAATTAAATTTGTAATTTAATTTAAGTAGATATTTCCCCATTTTCGGCATCATCAGGACTGAATATATTCAAAGATATACTGTTGTGGTAGGTGATTAGTCAACTTTTGCTAGGAAATCACGAATAAAAAAAATATTTATATAAAATTTTTTGTGTGTGTGATGGTTTCACGATTCGGAAGAATTTGATGAAAAATTCTGATTTCTTTATACTGTACATGAATTTCAAAGCTTCTATGCAAATAAGGAAGCTTTCTTGAAAATCAAACGAGAAGTCTGATTTTCCAGTTCCTGCCAAAATCACGATACCGGAATCCGGTTACCGGATACTGAGTTTCGGTCAAGTCCTGGTACAAAAACAATAAAAAACGGCAAATCAAAAAAAATTTCTCTTGCTCACGAACAAGGAACTTTGGTTTTGATTAATAAAAGTTTCACGTTTAGGCTTTTCAGAAATCCCTGAATTGCGAAATTGTTTCTTGTCGGAATGACTTCAAAAAGGCATTTACAATACGTGAATTTAACGACAAGACAAAAACCTCATCAGAGCATTTCAGAATCAAGACGACTTTGAGGGGGGGGAGAAGGTGTCCGCCAAAAAAATGCTGAAAATTTGACATGATTTTAAACAGGCCTCAAAGAATGTTTGATGCTGGTTTCGTGGTTATCCGATTGAGGTTTTGCTCGTGGGAGGTCATCTAAGTGATAGATTTGGATGATCTTGATTTCAACCAGGATATAACTCGACCTCGACGATTAATCAAAGTTGATCGTTTATCTTATTGGGCAAACATTTGTAAACTGTAAAATATAGAAGATATCCCCTCAAGAAATTTAAATACATCTTTAGGAGGTGGCATCGATTTGGATCATTGGTACATTGTTTCAGAGCGATATGAAAATAACACATTTGAAAAAAGTGTTTATTCTTGCAAACGTTTATATTTTAAATTTCTCGACATAACTGAGTTACTGTGAAAATATGAAAAAAACATTTTTTATTGGAACTCCATTTTTAACAAAACCCGATGTTAGAATTTTTTTCTTGGCGATATGGACAACTTGACTATATCCCTTTATCACCTTTTGGTTAGAATGCGTAGCCACAACGTTAAAATCACACGTCAAAAGGAGTAGTGGCTACGCATTCTAACCAAAAGGTGATAAAGGGATATATCCCTTCATCACTTTTTGGTTTGAATGCGTAGCCACAACGTTAAAATCACACGTTAAAAAGAGTAGTGGCTACGCATTCTAACCAAAAAGTGATAAAGGGATATTGGACTTTTTCCTGTAAAAATTTGCGTGTACTCAAGTTTGACAAAGCTTAAAAATAAATGCAAAAAATTCAAAATGACGCATTCTGATTGGTTTTTTTGTGAAATTTGCAAAATCAGCGATATTGGACCGGCGATATCCATTATTATTCCCCGATAACACTAAAAACCTATTCCCTATTCTTTAAACAGGCAAATAAGTTTTTAGTGTTACCCGGGGATTAAAATGGATCTGAGGCTCCTTTTGATGACTTGAAACACTAAGGAAAATATTTTGTTTGAGATTTTGATTCATTAAAATTTCAAATAATAAAATACGAAGTAATTTTCGCCATATCGAAAATAAAAAGTTAGTTTGAATTAACAACGAAAAATTTCACGTAAAATTGAAAATCTAAAACTCAAAATTTCTACTTTGTCGGACAGCATATCTAACTAGTTATTTTATCGCGTTAACTGATCTAGTTATCTTACTAGTAATAACCAAAAATTCAGCTTATATATGCAAAAAAATGGATGTTAAATCGGCCGTCAGATAAATTGCAGCCTGATACTGTTAGGTTGTGAGTTCTAAGCGTTGAGTTCCAACGTTCTAAGCGGTCTTATAGCAATATAGGATAGACCAGATGGCGGTGATAGCGAACCTAACAATACCAGTAATTGATGGAACGGTTATTCACCAAATTTTCATTCTGAACAATTCTGTGTTCGACTCAACTTTCTGGCTTTCGAGATTTTGCTGAGTTTTATAAGAAAAATTATAAGAATGAGTTGCGGTAACCATAAAACCAATTTAAATAAAGACCAGGGACCGGATTTTGATGTCGACTTTTTGACCCGCGGAAAATTTTTCGAAAGATTAATAGTAATCTTAAAAACTATGAGTTAGACTGCAAAAGTATTAATTTATCATAATTGATTTATTGTTCCTAATTGATGCTGTATAATACCGCTGGAATTGTTCAATTTTTGATATTTTTAAAATACTTTGCATTTCTCATGAATTAAAAAATTTGATGAGATTATAAAAAAATGAGAATACTTATAATGGGTGGCCGCTTATCAAGTTGATAGAATTTTTGAGGGGATTGTGGGTGCAGAAGTTATTTTCGACAACTGAATTTATAACTGACGAATAACTTATTCCAGAATATCGGATTTGATTGCAAAAATTATTTATTTATTAACAATTCCAGACACAGGACTGTCTCAAATTACAAAGAATAATAATCACAGGAAAAAGTTACACTAAATGAAAGTATTTCAATATNTTTTGAGTTTTTATGGAAATTACTTTAAGTTCGTCATATGATATGACTCATATTTCAAAATTTAATCTCAAAAAATTATTTTTTTATTTATATTTAATGACATTCGGTAATGATTATAATAAAAAGAAATTGTTTTTATTATTTCCAACTTTTTTTACACGTCGCATTAAAAAGTTAAGAAATTTTTCAAATTATGACGTCATTTTAAACGCCCACACTTTTTTTCATTTCTGAACGGGAAATTAAATTCTGTTCTAATACCGCCAAAAATGCGTTTATTGCCGAAAATGCCAAATATCGCCAAATTTGACAGAAAAAACTTTTTGCGATATTTCGCTTCAGACTTAAATGACCTTTCCAACGATCAAAAATTGGTCTCAACTTCTATGAGCAACAGCTTGTATTGAAAACTTATAACTTACTCATGGAAAACTCAGATTCAAATATTTGACCTATTTCAAATATTGCACAAAAAATCTGTTTTGCTCACAATTTTACATTTCAAAACGTGTTCAAAGTTTATTGAATTAGATTTTTTAAATTAATTATTCGCTTTGATTTATTGCAACCGAAGTCATTTTTATGACTCACGTTTGCCTGAATGTGTCAAAANGGTGCGAATATTTTTCCTTGTTACGCTCTACTGGTTTACAGATTTTTTTTATAACAACAATGGTTACAGTGGATGACGAGTGAAACTAAACAATAATATAAATGCTTAATTCACGCCTCTTTACTTTTTTGATGCAATCTGGAAGTTAATTTTGATTTAAAATTTCATGATGAGGTTGAGCAAGTTCGATAACAAAGGCTATGCTTAGGGTCGGTTTGGTGCATTTTGTTCCCAACGGTGCACTACCGCCAACGGTGGTTCTCGTATGCACCAAACCTCCGCGGCGTTACCCGGTTCCTACCCAACTGCAGAAAAATTATTTTCCTTTTTTTTTATTGCTTAAAAATTCAAAAACTTATCAGTGAACTTTCAGAATTCCAGAGATCATTTAGAAGGACTCGCCGCCATTAGAAAAAAAATCAATAATTAGGTAAATATGGTTTTTACTACTCAATATCACGATTTTTAGCTAAAATGATACCTGATACTTCATGAACAAATTATCGAAAGCTGCCGCGAAAATAATTAGTTTTCCATAATCACTGATTTCATGAGCTTTTTCACTTTATTTTTAACGTATCTGGATTTAAGGCGGGCCCCGTAAAATGCCGTCGGAATGAATTTTTGAACGTTGAATATAAACCAAATTTCAAATTTGCTGATACCGATAATATAAGAGGAATTGTATTGAACTTTTTATATGAACGTAAATTTTTCATGAAGAAAAAACAGGAGTGTAAAAAAAAAGGATTAATGTCTAACTGAAGCGGTTATCTTATTTTTCTTCAATAAAATTGTATGGGTTCTAAACTACGTACAGGGTCTGATATAGCCGAGGCAAAGTTTTAGCCAAAATAATTTACGTGCCAATATCGCCGACGAAACAAAATATCGCCGAAAATTTCTGAGATTTCTTACACACATTATTCACTTACGAAAAAAATGACAAATGTATTTTCTTCCATTTATGCTTAAGTAACTATATTTTGCCATCAGTGAAAATATATCCATCAGCCATTTTTAATAATGAAATTTCTTCGAGAGCACTTTTTAATTCCACCATAAGAATCTGATACAGGAGGGAGTTTTCGACAAAAAATTTAGGGGATATCGGAAATTCTTCGGCGATATGAGGAAAAAATGAATATAGTTTGTTCTAAATAAACACCGCGTACGCGCTTTCAAAAGAAAGTAATATTCCGAAAATTTTTTATAAGGAGTTACGTAGAACTAAAGTGACCCAGCCGGAACGCAATTCAATATAAATGAAAAAAGTATATTTTGGGAATCAATCTAAAACTAACGTATTTATGGTCATGCAAATCAGTACGCACACAAAATTAATGTGTGTTAAGAAATCTCAGAAATTTTCGGCGATTATTTATGTTCTTCGGCCGATATGGCACGTAATTATTTTGGCTAAAAATATTGCCTCGGCTAATATCAGACCCTGTACGTAGTTAGAACCCATATACGCATTTTATGTAGAAAAAAAGATAAACCGCTTCAGTTAGACATTATCCCTTTTTTTTTATACTCCTTGTTTTTTCTTCATGAAAAAATTTACGTTCATATAAAAAGTTGATATCCAAAACAAAATAAATTTCATTCCGCTGAAACTTGTTTCAGGTTTCGCATACAATTCCTCTTATATTACGGTAATCAGAAATTTGGAAATTGGTTTATATTCAACGTTTCAAAAAATTCATTCGAGGCATTTTTACGGGCCCGCCTTAAATCCAGAGTACGTTAAAATAAGTGAAAAGCTCATGAAATCAGTGATTATGCGAAAACTAATTATTTGCGCCCAGCTTCGATAAATTTGTTCATGAAGTATCAGGTATCCATTTTTAAGCTACAAAATCAGTGAATAACTGCGTAGTAAAAAACATATTTACCTAATTATTGATTTTTTTCTAATGGCGGCGCAGTCACTTCTAAATGATCTCTGGAATTCTGAAAGTTCACTGTAAGTTTTTGATTTTTTAAGCAATAAAAAAAGGGAAAATAAATTTTTCTGCAGTTGGGCAGGAACCGGGTAACGCCGCGGAGGTCCTGGTGCATACGCGGAACACCCGTTGCCGGTAGTGCACCGTTGGGAACAAAATGCACCAAACACTAAGGCGAGCTGGCCGCAAGATTTGTAGACCACTAGGGTGGACGCAATCAGCACAGCACTCACGCACAATGAAAGTTTCATATCAATGCAAATTTAAAAATACCTGGAGGTAGGGTTATCCACTCCAGGAAGAAAAAGTTTTCAATATACGACTTTTTTCCAATTTTAGAACTCCTTAAGTGTCAAAAATGGCGTTTTTCTCAAAGATGACTTCACTGCATCCAGAAAATATTGATGCAGGTTTAGCAGAGAACATAGGGTTTACCAAATGTTCCCTTTACACGTTTACGCCATATTTAGTCTAAAAATATAGAATTGCCTTGGGAAAGACTAAAAATTCTCTTTTCTCGCGGGCACACACTTGAAAATGAAAATTTTAAGCTACCTCCAAAATCGTTTTTCGTTTTCAGAAAAAACCTAAATGTACATCATTTTTTCAATGCTTTCTTCTTTTTTTTGGGTAGAACGTAAAATTGTGCGCTCAGATTCGAATTTAAAATTACTGTAGAAACATTTGATCACGTGTGTAAGCACCTGAAATAGGTGCCAAAAACTCGAATTTTTTAGAAATCCCCAATGATTTATGTACTTAAAAGAGGCGCAAGCATCGATGTTGTTGGAAACGCGTCATTTAGCAAACTATAGGTCTAACGAGACCAAAGGTGGTGCTATAGGCATTCCGTGATTTTGTGATGTAAAACATGTAACTGAAAATATCTCTAATTTATATTTGAATCAAAAATTCGAATAAATAAGAAAAATAACATTTTAACACGCATAATTAGACATCAGATGCGGGGGGGCGAAAAAAAAAACATTTTTCCGCGAAAATTTTATATTTGCCTTCTTTTTTCACCCCGGAAAACTATTCATTTATTTTTCGTTGTTTAACTCTTAAATCTACAGTGCTCCCGTTGCCCGACCCTAACGCAGAGCCTTGTTATCGAACTTCTCACCTCATCTGACATTTTAAATCAAAATTGACTTCCGGATTGCATCAAATACAGTAAAAAGGCGCGTGAATTAAGCATTTATATTATGTGTTTAGTTTCAACCACTCGTCCATCCACTGTAACCATGTTGTTATAACAAAAAACATCTGTAAACCAGTAGAGCGCCGTAACAAGGCAAAAGAATTCGCACCCGTTTAACCTAAAAGTCATGACTGGATCTTGCTATTAAGGTTATGATAACAAAGTACACTATCTGCCCCACTCAATCACTTTTTCTCATAAACTTCAAGAAATAAGTAGATTTTAAAGTGACTTGAACATGATAATTTAAGGGGTTGTAGGGGTCTTAAAATATAATAAAAACAAATTTCAGTGCTAAGACCACTAGCCAACATACACATATTTTAATGGAGAAAAAATATTTGGGGTTCTGGAGTATACATAAAACTACTTGGCAAAGAATACTCGAACGATTGGCCAGGTTCGCTATTGACTCCTTTATTTTTTTAATTTTGACAGCCTTAGTTTGATATTTTCAAAATATACCGAAATTTGAGTTTGTCTTTACAAAGGTTCGTATAAATTTTTAAAACATCTTGAAAATCTATTTAATTAATCTAATTATTTCATTTTTGTAAACTATTAACAAAATCACCATTTTCTAATTTGAAATTACGTTGAAAAATATTCGAAAAATTTTCCAGGAATTTTTGGTGATTTTTTTCAGAAAAAAACTAATCAGTTAAATTCAGTAAGGTTCTAATTTTTAAATTTCCAAGTAATCTTTTTAACAAAAAGCGTAGAGGCACTCCATATTACGTTTCAGCAACCTATCGCTGATTGGGTTGAAAAATAAAAAAGGTTTTAAAAATCACTGTGACCCCAGAAATGAAGCCCTCATGATTGACATTAGACTGGAGAAACATATTTTTTAACAAATCAGCGAAATGTAGTTAACCCCAATACTCAGAAGTTATGAACGACAGTGACGTACTCAAGCGGTGGCCAAATCTGGCACTGTACTTAAAAAATCATAATTTTCATCCAAGTTAACGTTATCGAAAAAATAAACTAGTAATTCAATGGAGCTTACAAATTATTTGATAGCAAAAAATAAAATTTATTTTTTTTCGTTTTTTACGATAATTTTTCTGTAAGACGATATCGTAAATAGAAAAATTTGATAAAAACATTAGAACCTAAAAAATCAAGGAGGTGTTGGCCCGGAAAAGGTTTTTTCGTTAGCCATACCCACACCATATTCTAGGAAAATTATATGAGCAGATGGCGAAGTGGTTAGCGAGACTCGACGAACGTCTCGTTATCCGGGTCGATTCCCTGACCTCTCAAACATTTTGTTTTTTTCTTATTTCGAGGCTTAAATGGCGAAAAAAAACATAAGATTTTTTAAAAATATATAAATAATAATGAATATTAGTATTATACGAAAATTTTAACAGTGTTTTTTTTAATTTTTTTCACCAGATTTTAGAATCTGGAGTTATTTTTGTAATAAAAAATTCCGCGACCTATTCAAATTTTCATGCAACGGCTAGACTGTTTACGGCAGCTTGACCGAAATTAATTTTGTGGAAGATGGCCGAAGTGAAAATGATTTCAAAATTCAAAAAGTATTTCATATCTGAAAAATTTAATTGAAATTTTTGGCATTTTACACAGCGGGGGCCCTGGTCGTAAAAAATCTGAGACAAATTTTCAGCCATCCTTAGCCAAAAAATGTAATTTAAGGGGATCAAAAAGTCCTTAAGGGATATTGCCTAATAAGAAAAATAAATTTTGAAATATCGGACTGAACCATAGTCGCATTAGGCAAATTATTTGCAAAAAAACACTGATAATGATTTTAAATATAAAAAAGTATAAAGTCATGTTAATAGAAGTTAATTGAGAAAATTGATATCAAATTACATAAGTCATTAAAAAGGTATTGGAGTTCAAAATAATACAATTTTTTTTCAGATGGTTCCAGAGCGAAAGTGAAGAAGGTGGTTAAAATGTTAGAAAAGCATTCAAATTCGCCGTTGGTCCATACCAAGTTAAAAGACCTAGCGGTCGACTTCTAAGTACGTTGGGATATAATTTTCAACCGAACGAACGAGGAAAAATACTTAGTACAACAAAAATAGGAGAACTCGAAAAAAGTAATAAATCTTTTTTGCGCGGTATACCATGAGGGAAGCAGCTTACGTCGACATTTCACTCCTAAAACGGATGAGAGAAAATGAGTACGACCCCTGCACGTGCTGACAACTTACTACGACGAAGTCGAAGAATGTGTTCCCCTAACAATTAGGCTACCGTCCCAAAGGGAAGTTCTTTTTCGACCAAAAAACCTAGGGGGGAATTGGTTCCATTTTTCGGGAGAAATAGAGGATGGAAGCATCTTATTTACCGAAAAAGCTAACGGTTCAGACCAAGGTTTTCGGCTGGCCATGATCGATAAGATGTCGGGACTATGACTAAGAAGTCACCATAGAATTCGCAGAACCAAACTTTAGAAGCTTGCAACTATACAGTCTGATGTATCGTTAAAGCTAGACTTTTTGACCAAGTACAAGCAAAAAAGTCCCCCATGAGGAACCATACGGTTGTAGGACAAAGGTGTCTTTATACATCCAACTAGGACTAAGTGAATGGCGGAGAAAAGTAGAATAGAATAAAGATATTATAAAACGGAGGGTTGTCAAATTTTTGAACCCAATTTCAATGGAGTATTTAAAGCGCCATAAATTTAATGGACAACGAATTCGACAAAGCAATCTGAAAAAATAAAAAACATGAAGATTAAAAAAAAAAAAACGCTTTTGCTACAACTGGCTTAAAACTATAACGTTGAAAATATCTAATTAACTGTTCAAATTGTGATAATATATAGATAGGACTGAACAAAACGGTGTAGAGTTACAAGAAAACACAGCAAGAAAGGCAAACAGAGTTAGCAAAATTTAATGTTTCGATAAATCGAACACATTAACAACTAGAACATTATGCAAAGGACCAACAAAGATATTTATTTGTCGAGCATGAGGAGTAAACTCAATGGTTTGAAAAATAATACAACAGAAACGGTAAAGGGATTAGTAGTTATGAATAAAAGGTAATGGTATTCTTAGAAAAAAAGGAATACAAATGTTAAAAATTGAAAAAACGACAGATGAGGGTTAATGAGGTATTTAAAAAAGAGTAAGAAAAGGTACGAGGAGTATCGGTAAAGTACATATTCTAGTGAGTAAGCAAAAGGTCGAGGACCACGACAAGGAGTACGAATACTAAAACGAAAACAAAAAAAAAACCAGTAATATATCATAAATTCAGCCACTATTAGGGGAAGAATTAAGGAGAACTCTTATCATTTTTTGGCCAAAAATTGAAATACACAAACTAAACGTTTTTTACTGACGAGTTAAAAACACTTGGAGGATAAGAATTCAAAAACAGGCGAAATAAATATATATTTAAGATAAACCAATTAAGGGGTAAAACAATGAGGAAAGGCTATGGCGCCTAAAGGGAAAACCAATAAAAGGACAGTTATTAGGATAAACAATTTCCTTTTCGCGAAAAACAATTAGAAAGAATACTTCACAACTGGGCCAGCGATAAATCTTAAAGTAAAAGAAGCCAAGATAAGTTTGGTACCGTTCACAAACCAATAAAACTACATAAAACTAATTGAAGAAATAACTGCAACTGGGGAAAGGTAGCATTTTNAAAATATCGCCGAAAATTTCTGAGATTTCTTTCACACATTATTTTGTGTGCGTCATGATTCATGACTCATAAATGACGTTATTTTTAAGATTGAATTCCCAAAATATACTTTTTTCATTTATATTGAATTGCGTTCGGTGGAGTACTTAGTTCTACCGTAAAATTTTCGGAATATTACTTCCTTTTGAAACGCGTACGCGGTTTTATTTAAGAACAAATAATTTCATTTTTGTCCTCATATCGCCGAAAATTTCCGATATCCCCTAAATTTTTTGTCGAAAACTCCCTCCTGTATCAGATTCTTATGGTGAGAACTAAAAAGTGCTCTCGAAGAAATTTCAATTATCAAAAATGGCTGTGATATATTTTCATTGATGGCATAAATATAGTTACTTATAGCATTAATGGAGAAAATGACATTTTGTCATTTTTTTCGTAGTGATAAATTTTCAAAAATTTCCTGCAATCAAGAAATTGCGCAAAATTAATAAAAAATTGCAGATTTCTCAAAAATTTGATTTTTTTTAGCGAAAAAACACTCTTCCTCCTGACTGATTTACTTATTTTTATTTATTTGTTATAAATAATCGGGATATAGTTACAGACGAAGCTTTTCTTTGAACATAAGAATTTCAACGAATTGTCAATCTTTTAATTCCCAAAACTGACATTCTTGCTATCGTTGCTTTTTCGTGAAAATAAATAAATCAAAATTTTTACCCTTCAAAATAATATTCTACGAACATTTTGGAACGTTTGTTTTTAACGCGTTGTAAATTCCTTCAAACCACACGTTCAAGCATTGAAGCAAGAATTTTTTTTTATTATTTCAGGCCAATTATATTGTATGTGCTTTACGTCAGTCACAACAAAAATGTTATCAAAAATGTTGTTTAGATTTATGTCGTACAGGTTTAAATATATTAGTAACACAGCATAGGAAGGGGCAAATATACGGGATATTATAAACCCCTTTCCCACTGAGAGAATCCATTCAGATCAGGGTTGTAAAAGGGATCATCCCCGACCGGATTTTCTGACCCTATTTTAAGCCTATTTTTTGCTCAAGCCTACGCCAAAAAAGTGAATAAAACCCATGCAGAAACAATATCTTCAACAACCTTGATTAAGATGAGTTGCATGCAAATTTAAGCACCAAAGCATCTAGATGTATACTCTTAGTGAGAATGAAATACAGGGTGTAATATTTTACCCTTTTTTTTTCCAAATTGGAGAGCGATGAGAACGCTAATGTGAACGGTTAATTTCGGCAAAAACCTACGTCTTTCTCAGATTTAACCAATCAAAACGTCGGGAATCAAGTCTATTCAAATTGGAAAAAAAGGGAAAAACCTTACACCCTGTAGAAAGTCGAATATTTTCTCTGAAAAATAAGGTAGTATTGAGCATTTTCGGTGATATTGGCACTTTCGGTGATATTGGAACGGAAATTATGTTTTTTCTAGAATGTAAAACGCACGGTCCATGCGGCATGGGCTTTAAGAAAATGTTAAAAAATTAAAATAATTGAATTTGAATGCTTGATTTTCGAGCATCCAAAAACTTCCAAACGTGGAATTTAAAAAAATAACTCGAAATGGTCAAATGAAAACCACCGGAGAAACTTGAAAATATTATCACCCACAGCATATTTAGAGAAAAAATATATTTAAAAATTTTAAATCATATTTCAAATTTAAACTGTAATAAATTAACAGAATAACTTAGTGGTTTTTGCGAAAGTACTTTCGGCTTGCCGATGAAAAAAGCCTAAAAGGTACAAATGCCTGTGCCGTATACCCATTATGATGTCCGAAATATTGAAGTCGCAAAATATTTTTTCTATTTTATTCAAAGCTTATTTTTTTCACTCGGGAATATTCCTGAAAATACTCTATGAATAATCAGCATAAATAAACTGACCATGAATTTCCCAGTCCAGGTTGTATTGTTGACAAAAAGTGTTCAATAATAATTATCTTGTTCTTGCATCCTGGTATCACTAACTCGCGTTTTGCGAGCTACGAATTGACTACAAACAATGTGATTGATGTTTTTTGCAGGTTATGATTCAAAACTATTTGTTGGACATAGCTTTTTATTTTATTTTTTACTTCACACAAATAACGTATAGTTCTTGTTTTGTGAAATTTTTGTAAGATATAAATATTAATCATATTTTTGTTTTAAAACTGACTAGTTTCGAATTAATTTAATTCATTTTCAAAGTTTTTTTTGTTGTTAAGGAATGGCTTTAAACAGTTTTTTGCGAGTTGACTAGGCAAAAAGCGAAATTAATCAATGATGATTTGTCACAAATTATTCTAAGAATAAGGGTGCAATTCGGATTGAGAAAAATTGTGCATTTAAAAAAGAAAGACGTAAAAAATTTAAACTTGGTTTGGGTTTTTATAGCATAATTGTGGTCGGTTTTTACTTCTTCTTCAAAAAAGTTCAAATTTTTTATGATCAAATTGGGCATTAAGTGGTGGACGGTGCTTTTTTTTAGGGCGAATAGGAAACATTAAAAATTCCTATGATGAATTGATATGAAATAAGGAGGACGGTTTTTAACTTTCGAAAAAAAATTTTTTGCCCGAGCCGATTTTTTTAATTCTCTGGTCGCTGATTGGAGGACCTGTTTGAGACACATTCGGGTTTAACCGTTGCGAGAAACAAATTCCTTGCAAGTTTCTAAGCATTTTGGTAAGAAAAAAATTTGAAAAAAAATTATTTTGACCTTTCAAAATCGCAAATTAAAATTTTCGAAATGCGTAGGTTTAAAATGAGTCATAAATTGAGGAATTTATTATTTTTTTCGATTTAACCCCTAAGGAACATTAATATNAAAAACTTCATATTTTAATCGGTGCCATTTCGGCCGAAAACCTTTTTTCATTTTAGAAAAAAATTGTTTAATGAAATTAGTTTTTGCCATTTTTAAGGTTTTAAAGTTATTTCGGTTTTCTGCTAAAAAGTCCGATTGTTTTTGTGTGAAAATAGGGCAACTTTAAGTGTGTAGGCCTATATTAGATTTCTCACTGTTAAATTCTTTACATGGACAGTCAAACCGGTAAACATTATTGCAAGTTTTAAAAGTTTCGGTTAAAGCCTTTGCTTGGCGAGAGATAAGCTGGTTTATTTTCACCGTTAGAAAAGATACGTTTACTCGGAAACATGAACCAATTTTATTCGTTAAATTATAAATATACTGCTCAATATTTGGGGATGTTATGTAGTTAAAACAAATAGTGATAGTGTTAAGGGGGCGCTCAGGTTTTGTTTCATTTTTCAAAAATTGTTTTATTTTATAGTCCACTAGACTTCTTTCATTTCCTTAAAACTTTCTCAAAATAGTTCGTGTGTACTACAGGGTTTTTTTTCTGTGTGAAGTTGTCATTGTTCCATCCTTGAGGCATTTTTCTGGCATAAGGCTGTGTTTGAAATTTAATATCACTGTTTGTGGCCCCATTTTTCGATATTTGATGAAATTTAAGGTGTCATTTTTAAGAAATATTCTACTGTCAAGAAAAATTATTTCATTATTTAGGTCCATTTCTTGAAGAGTGAATTTAAGGCGATGGTCAAAATTATTAATGTCCTTAAAAAAGGTTCGAATTGAGTTTTTACAAACAAAAATTATAACGTCATCAGCATATCTTTGATAAGAAATGACTTTGTTTTCATTCATATATTTTTTGACAATTATCTGCTCCATTAAATTTACAAAAATTGTTGATAAACTGGCTGAAATTGAACTCCTCATACTCAAATTTTTATTTAGAAACCCCTATAGGCTTAGGCTTAGGCTATAGCCTGAAGCGGACTTGAAAATGCTAAAGTTTTGAAAAGTTTCAATCAGAAACATTTTTTTCACGCATAGGCGGAGTTAAGGGTGTACCTTGTTTATTTTCGAAATGAAAATATTTCTCTAGATTTTCGTAAATTTTATCAAGAACATATAATATAGTTCTGGGCACATTTACGTTAGAATACATGGAGACAATATCAACAGAAATAAATCGGTGAATTTTTGGATCAAATTTGGTTTTATCTTTAAGAAATTTAGTTTTCAAATGAATTTGGTTATTGAAAGAATATTGACATTCATTAACTGATGGCTGTAATAGTTTTTTAAAAAAGTTTCACTATTTGATACTAAACTATTATATTCAGGGCAAATGCCTCTTATTGGCTTATTAAATTTATGAAGTTTTATCAACCCAAAAAATTTACTGACGGATAATGGAGGGTGTAGTATTCGTATCATTTCTTTTGAGAGACTATTTTTGAAGGCATCTGTAATTATATTTCTTTAAATTCCGATATCAATTTCTAAATTTTGGGGATTTATCTGCACTAATGAAAATTTGGTCTGGATGATTTTTAAAATTTTTTTTGAACTCTTGGACTTTGGGGTTAAAAGTAGTACAGTCCTGTATGTCTAGTCCGGAAATGGCAGCATGGAACTTTATTCGAGCCAAAGTCAATTCCGAAACGTTTTCATTTCTTGCGGTATTTTGAAAATTTGAAACCAAATTATCTATCTCCAAGATATTAGCTGGGTTTTAAAATGGTGAGGCTACCCCTTGGTTTTCAGGTATTTCAGGTGGAATAACAATATTGGTCTGATTCTGGAAATTAACCGTGACGAAATTAGATTCAAATTCAAAAATAAGATTTTTAAGTTTTTTTGAGGTCAGATTTTTGTTCAAATTTAAAAACGTTATTTTTGATGGGGTTGATAAAAATATATGTTCAGATGAAGACTAACATAAGTTAAATATTTTTTGAGATAATTGATCATAATTGTTTTCAAAAATTTTCAATTCAGAAGTATTTCTGTTTCTTTCTTTGTTGAGGTTTCTTGTTTCAAAACGTCTAATTTCCAATTTTGTCAGGCAAACTTTTTGAATTTTGGTGGTAAAAAACTTAATAAATCTTGGACAGAGTTTTATTCTCTATGCAAGATTGAAGGAACTTCTGTGCTTCTTTTGCTCGGTGAACTCGTTTCCAACTGTTAAAACTGGCATGCAGCAAATCCATGTCGACGAAATGTTTTCTCTGTGCTGCGTTGATGATAAATTAATCAAATTTTTGTTTTAAAACTGACTAGTGTCGAATTTATTTAAAAGCGAAATTAATTAATAATGATTTGGCACAAATTTTTGTGAGAATAAGATTGCAATTTGGATTGAGAAAAATTGTGCATTTAAACAAGAAAGACATAAAAAATTAGAAATATTGGTTTTGTGAACTTGTGTAACTGATATTTTGAGAAAAACTGATCATAAATCACTAAAGTCACAGAGCATTTGAATTGGGTCGACCCACTTAAAATCATTCAAAATTATTGAAAAAATTCAAATATCAAATTTTAAGACGAGTTAATTGAATGTTGATTTTTTAAAGTCTCACGTTTGATAAATTAATTTTGAACTTGATAATGGAATAAAAAATTGGAAAAAGCCAATTTTTTGACAAATGTTTTAAGTTCATGTCCCTTGAAAGATAAATAATCAAGCAATTGTTTCACTTAATTTAATTGGTATTTTTTTTGATCAGAGTTAAATAATTGAGGAAATGGTCCTCTCCAAAAATGCGTAGGCGTGTAAGGCAAAACGTAGGCGTGTTAGTCCTTTTATTTTATTTCCCATGTATGACAAAAGTAAGTTAGACAGACCACTGTCCGGTTATTAAAATAATAATTTTCGAAAGTTTATTTTTATTAAATTAAATATTAATTTCTAGATTTGAAATTTTAAGTTTCACAATTTGATACTCAACGTGATGACAAAATAATGAAGGTTGGTCTTATAACCTTCTAGCAACCGTTTGTGAGTTGAAGATGTGCGGGTTGAAGGAGCCAATCCTAACACTCCTGAGACCCCTCCTAGCTACTTATTGGGTCGCTTTTCAGCCCGGACATCCTAGATTCACAAAAGGTCGTTAAAGGGATATTTGAGTCTTCTTCAAAAACCGCTCAAAGTGGAGACTTTTCACTCGCCTTGATGCGTCCGCGGCACTTTTTTCATGCCTTTAAGGGTCAAAAATATGTCTTCAAACAAAAAAACTGAGTAGCTAGCTTCTATTACACAACAAAAAAAAGATTTTACTCTCGATGAAAATTAAATTAAAAAAATAAAGCTAAACAAAAACATACATCAAACTTCTGACAAAGAAATACAAATGATAGGGGCCGGACGTTTTAGTATGTAGTGTACGCAGACCGTACAACCATCTTGAGAAAACAACGTCTTTGTACGTATTTTCTACAGTTTTGAACCTGAAATTATAAATGATGACGACATAAATGGATTTGTTAATTTATGAAAGGCGGTAATTACTCGTGCATAATTTTTTAAGTTAAATTCATGTCATGGGGTTTTCTTGTTCAAGTTCTTTCGACAGTTCAATTTTCAGATTATTGAGTAAACTTGAACGAAATTACTTATGTCATCAATAAACTATAAAATAAAATTCCTTGATAATGTAATAAAACCAAAACGATGCTTTTAATTAAAAATCATAAAAACAAAGAACTTTGGCATTCGTTAACCTATGCAGCATATCTCTTTATCCCACTTTGGTTATAAGAGGACGTTGGAAGATTTTTCTAGTATAATTTAGACTATTGAAATCTTCCAAGGTCATTTTCTCTCCAAAGTGTGAAAGAAGGATATGCAGCGTGTCTACGATCAAAGTGGAATTATAAAAGGACTTCATGGATCAGTCTTAAAATTTTTGTTGACAAATAATAAACCCCTTTGAAAAAATAATTCAGAAAAAGATTTTTCTTACCAACACGAGATCAGAATAAAGCTGTTTTCAGCATTTAATTATTTTGAAATACATGCAAAATCAAATGTTTTTTGATCAGTGTTTCTTATCAGTGAGATAAACCGAATTTTTGAATTTTTTTTTAGTTGATGATTTTGTGCTCTGAAACCTTGATTATTTCGAAAAACGTGAAAAATTAGAATTAAAAGATGCCCGTCTGGTTTCGAAAACTGGTTTCGATTTTTTGAGCAAATTCAGCGCCTCGTTGACTTTAGTGATCACCAGTTATTTGGTTTGTTCATTTCAGATAGATGTTGACACCATGACAGTCATATGCCAGTTTCAGGAATTTTACAAATGGTGGACACGCTATGCATAGGCTATAAGTTATAGAATTTTCAAATTATTAAAAAAAACAAATAATTTATAAAAATACTGCTAAAAAATAAATTTAAAAAAATACAGTGGGTATCCTTCAATCCGCGAATTAACAAATTTGGCCTTTAATTTTGAATTGCAATTTTTACCACTAGGAGTTAGCTCAAAAAAAAGTTTCTGATGCAAAAAAGTTTTCTACGACCCGAATTTACCCACCCCGCGAGTTTGATACTCTAGAGGGAAATTTGGCTTAAAAATCATCCCAGGGAATTCTACCTACAGTAGCTACTGTAGCTATAACAATGTGTCGCGATTATACCTGGAAATTAGTGCTACAGTGAAAAATTGTAGAATATTTTGCTTTCCTGATCGAATCGGACTTGATCGGATAGGAGGTTAACAAAAACTTTATCGGACCAGGAAAGTCGATCCGATCAAGTTCGATCCAATCCGATCGATTCGTAACGTATTCTTCTCAATAAAAAATTTTGATCACTAATCATATAAATAATGAACAATTCAAAACTAATTTTAATTTCATTATGGGATAATCTGACATTTTATTCATCACAGAAATTACTTATTTAAATTTCGTACAAGTGACATACTAATTCGAGGACGCCCAATTTAGATCTGGATTAATGACAAAATGATTAAATCTTATTGAACTCATTCTAAAACGACATAACTCTGACTACGCGTTTGATAATGATATTCTTCGTATGAAAACTTACTCGAACCTCATTTGTATCGGAGCTACCCTGAATGTATTCTGTATACATTCTGATAAAATCACGCTTTTGAGGCCACTGATTTTATCACAATGAAATATAGTCATAAATCGCGCAGTTACCTTTACCGTCAGCTGATTTCCATCTGCCGATTGAANATCTGTTTACTCAACCCGCTGGTGGTATTTATCCTATAAATGCCACAATTTTTACTGAATTATTATCAAAAGTATAACCAAAGTATCAAATCAAATTTTATATCTGTGTTAAGAAATAAAGCACTTTTGGTCTTTTATTGTAATCTTTTACTCGTGTTTTGAGTCATAGACATACCGAATTACGGCGGCTAATGTTTGAGACGACAGCATTTTACACTACGCGCGGCAAATCCGCTTTTTTGAAAGCGCTTTTATGCACAGCAGCGACTATCGTTGACAAATAGATTGAACAAATGATTTATTTCGGTACAAACAGTATAACCGAAGGTCATCTTTGTTCACAGCATTTAAATGATATTGGTTACGTTCATCTTCTTTGGTATGAAAAATAATGCTATCATTACGTTCACCATGACCCGTATAGAAAATTTTAGGATTAAGCAGATATATATGCAATAATCCAAAATATGTCTTTTGGGTGTAAGACTACAGAAATATGTGTATCGTGACACGCTGTTTCGACTCATCACTGATGCTCGGAAATTGAAAAAAAGCAAAAAAAAATCAAAATATTCAATAAAAATTCTTGACTGATAGTCACAAAAAATCCAAACTGGAAGTCACAAAAACTCTTAACTGGTAGTCGGAAAAATATAAAAAAAAATTAAAATGCTCTGTCCGGTTACCACTTATAAGTAATGACCCCCCGTGAACAATTGAAAACATCCTCCCAATTTTCTGAAAAAACCTCTGGGGAGGCTTTTATTGGTCAAACACTGTTTATGCATAATAAACTCCGGTTTGATGGGAGTTAAAGCATAAAATTTCTGAAAATTCTAGACTATATCGAGAAAATTTTCAAAAAAGCAACTGTCATGATTTGATACCTTCGGCTTAGCCCTTTTTAAAGCTGCTAGAATATATTGAAAATTAATAAATAATCGTTGAAAATGATAAAACGAAACTTTGTCAATCGCCTTTTGACGATGAATGAAACAGTTCCTGTCAAAAAATTTCATCTTTCGATTTAAATTTTCAACTCGTGAAGATATTACCCTCATATATTTTACAGTGAAAAATAATATGTTGATCACAGAGTTTTGCACAAAGAATTGTTTTTTTGTGATTTAATTTATCCTGGAATAATAAACATATTGACATTGCTAATTAACTTTTGTTAATTAAAAGCTCTGTAGACAACCCAAATTAAACATCCTTAAATGCTTTATAAGCCATGTAGTCTAAATATTTCTTAAAGATGTAATTCACTCTACTGTTCAAAACCCACTTTCTAGAATCTGAACTTCAATGAACTTTGTAAAACTTTATTATCTTGAAAATGAATTAGAATAAATTTGAAACTAGTTAACAAAAAACAAAAGTGTTGAATATTGACATTCGCGAATTTTGAATAACCTTTTCAAAAATTAAATCGATAAAATAACAAATTTTAATTTTGAAATACATTTGTTAAGGAGAACATTTTTGACTTTATTATCATTATCAAACTATTTTTCTTATTGATGAATAAACAGACCAGGACACAAAAATTTTGAGACTATAAATCTCACATAAATATAAGTCGCATGCTATTTTTGAGTTCTGGTTTAGGCGGAAATGGTTATACTTGGTTTGAAAAGTTGATTGCAGAAACAAAATTAATATTTTAAAATTTTTTTTGTTTTTCTAAAAATTAAAAAAAAAATTTCCTGTTATTATATGCGTTTTTTCTGTCAGCCCATTAGTCTAACAAAGAATTTTTTTCGTCACAAAGACATATCCTATAAAAGTCGATTTGGTTCTCTATATTCGCGCTGGAAACATCAAGTTTTTATTTTGGGTGACTTCCGAATCTTGAAACTGATAACAACAGTAGAGGGACATTTTTGAAGTATAATTTACAGTTATTTAGTGTCTTGTTATCACAACTTCAAATAACAGGAGGAAATTGGTGCACATGTGATGGCTGTAGTTCAGAACCAAAATTCTTGGAGGGATAATATCTTCTGGTTTCTGTCGTTTGAGATAAATGGATGAAAACGTCCAAGAAAAATCACCTTTTGAATCTGAATGATTATTGATGATTTTGAACTTTTTTATTGTTAGGAAAGTACATTTTGTATGTTTTATATCAAGTTTATTCGAAAATTTGAATAAATTGCATGATTTAAGCAATAATTAAAGACATGTATTCGAGACAAAAAACTTTGCAGAAATTATTTTAAGCTACACGCTGAGTTTCTGCCTTCAATAGAACGAACCATATCACTGGCCTTATAT
>SCLH01000365.1:575832-605874 GCA_004367855.1 Oikopleura vanhoeffeni | reverse complement strand
CACTTCAGTATGAAAAAGCGCTGATTTGACACTAGGAGTTAAGTTGAAACGATGATGAAAGTCATCTAGGTATCTTTAATGTCTGTCAGGAGTTCCGTTTAAGAGTACCATCGATTTTGCTCAAAGACTTGGTTTGGGCAGTAATGCGACAGTGAAATTAAAGTTGTGTACAGTAAGCAAGATGAAAATTTAAATGTTTATTATTGAAATTTTATCAAAAGGAGCGAAATTCTAGACTTGCAATTATTTACTTGAGCTTTTAAGTTTTCTGTTACGTACACTTTATAGAAAAATTGCTTTATAATGATTAAAATAAAAATTGAAAACGTTCGCATCTGATATATTTGAATCATGTGATGCGAGTAAAATCCTCCTACTTGAATTCCCTGTCCTAGCGTCATAATGTGTTACGTCAGAAAAGGTAGTGACGAGTACACGGGCTTGCGACTTTCTGTCGGCAAGCTCTGCAAAAGGGGCTTGCCGAGAACCAGCTTGCGACACCGAACTTGCTAACCGACTGCCTACCACCGAACTGCCGAACGAGCTTGCCGATCACCGAGCTTGCCTATACCGAGCTTGCGATCACGAACTTGCTAACCGAGCTTGCCGATACCGAACTGCCTAACCGAGCTTGCTACTACCGAGTGCCGATCACCGAACTTGCAACAGAGCTCGCCGATCACCGAACTTGCCTAACAAGCTCGCCGAAACGAGCTTGCCGAACCCGAGCTTGCCGAATCTAAAAGTTTCAAACCGAGCTGCGATAGAAAATTTCAACCGAGCTTGCCAAACGAGCTTGCGAATCTGAAATTCAACCGAGCTTAGAACCAGCTGCCGAATCTGAATTTTTAAACCGAGCTTGCGAACCGAGCTTGCCGAGATCTGAAATTTTTACAACCGAGCTGGCCGAATCTGAAATTTTTCAAACTTGAAATACTTTTTTCAAACGAGCTTGCCAAAACCGAGCTTCGAATCTGAATTTTTCAACCGCTTGCCGAATCTAAATTTTCACTTTTAAAATTTTTCAACCGAGCTTGCCGAAACCGAGCTCATTGCCGATCTGAAATTTTCAAACCGAGCTTTGCCGAATCTGAATTTTCACCAGAGCTTGCCGAACCGAGCTGCCGATCTGAATTTTAACCAATTAAACCGAGCTTGCCGAACCGAGGCTTGCGACCACCGAATTGCCTAAACCGAGTTGCCTACACACGCAACTTGCCGACACCGAGTTTGCCCGATCACGAGCTTGCCTATACCGAGCTTGCCGATCCGACTTCCTAAAACCGAGCTTGCGTACGAATCTTGCCTAAACCGAGCTTGCCTACTCACGAGCTTCCGATCACCGAACTTGCAACCGAGCTTCGCGTCACCGAACTTGCCTAACAGAGCTCGCCGAAACCGAGCTTGCCGAAACCGAGCTTGCCGATCTCAGTTTATCAAACGAGCTTGCCGAATCTGAAAATTTTCAAACACCGATCAACGGCTCCAAACGAGTCCGAATCTGAAATTTTTCAACGAGCTTGCCGACCGAGCTTGCCGAATCTGCAATTTTTCAAACGAGCTTGCCAATCTGATTTTTATAAAGACTGCAACGAGCTTGCCGAATCTGAAAATTTTCAAACCGAGCTTGCCGAAACCGAGCTTGCCGAATCTGAATTTTTCAAACCGGCTTGCCGAAACGAAGCTTGCCGAATCTGAAATTCAAGTTTCATTCAACCGAGCTTGCCGAACATGCTTGCCGAATCTGAAATTTTTCAAACGAGCTTGGCGAATCTGAAACCGGCTGCCTTTGCTTGCAAATTTTCGAAACCGAGCTTTTTTTTCCGAGCTTGCGAAACCGAGCTTGCCGAATCTGAATTTCAAACCGAGCTTGCCGAAACGAGCTTGCGAATTCTCAATTTCAAACCAGAGCTTGCCGATCTGAAACAGTGCAAACCGAGCTTGCCGAATCTGAAAATTTTCAACCGAGCTTGCCGAACCGAGCTTGCCGAAACCGAGCTTGCCGAATCTGAATTTTTCAAGACTGAATTGTATTTCAACCGCTTGCCGAAACGAGCTTGCGAATCTGAAATTTTAAACCGAGCTTGCTAAACCGATCTTGCCGAATCTGAAATTTTCAACGAGTTGCCTAACCAGCTCCGAATCTGAAGTTTCACGAGTTGCGAAACGAGCTTTCGAATCTGAAAATTTTCAAACGAGCTTGCTCGAAACCGAGCTTGCCAAATCTGAAAATTTCAAACCGAGTTGCCAACCGAGCGCCACTGAATTTTTCAAACGAGCTTGCCGAAACGACTTGCGATCTGAAATTTCCAAACCGAGTTGCCGAATCTGAACTTTTTCAAACCGAGAGCTGCCAATCTGAAATTTTGCAACACGAGCTTGCCGTACGAGTTCGCATCGGATTTTCAAACCGAGCTTGCCAATCTGAACTGTTTCACCGAGCTTGCCGAATTGACTTTTCAAACGAGCTTGCGCGGAAACCGAGACTTGCCGAATCTGAAAATTTAATAACCAGCTTGCCGATCTGAATTTTCTCAAACCGAGCTGCGGAAACGCCTTGCGAATCTAAATTTTTCAATACCGAGACTTGCGAATCTGATATTTTCAAACCTGTTGCGCATCTGAACTCTTTCAACGATAAAATCGACTTTGTCGACAAATGCAAATTTATGATTCTTTGAAAAGCAGTCAAATATAGACATGCATGAAAAAGTTAAGTTGCTATTTTTTTTGCTTTAATTACAGATTTTTTAAAACAATCAGAAAAAATTTGGACAAAATTGGTTGCGGAAATTTTATTTTATAGCTTTATTTTTTTTAATTTTTCAAATTCAAAATTTAAGTTCGGACTCAAATCTTTCCTCAAATAGACAAAAATAAATTTCATAGTTGTTATATTAACTTTTCAAATATGCACTTAGTTTCATCAATCTTTTTAACCAGTAAAACAGATTAAGACCCGGTATTTTGGATCTTCAAAAAGTTTTTGGTAACTTTTGAAGTAAAATGACTTTTAAAAGTCGTTAATTTTTCACTATTTAGCCTTATATAATACTCACGTATAAGCCCTTGCGTGATTTACTTACAGTTAGTTGCCTTGTTTGTTTCGATTTCAAATCAAAATTTCCGTTTTTGTCTGTGTATTTTATATATTAACTTTATTAATAAATTCAATTTATCTCAATTGAAGTGAAGAAATTGCTCGATTGCGACACGAACAAGAATTTGGAAAATCAGATTTAACCACACTTTCTATGTGCAATAGTTTATCAGCAAAGCTATTGCATAATTTTTCTGGGTAATTCAGTAATCAAAATGATTGGCAAATACTTTCTTAGCTACCACGTTCTCTCGTTATCGCGCATTATTGCACTAATTTAGGGTCGTTGGAAAACGTTTGACAAAAAATATATATTATTCAATACTAATGAAAATAGGCGATTCTCAAATCCAAACTAGAGTTCGTATCTGTCTAGGTTTTTAAGGATTTTTGAGAATCTGAAAAAAAAAATTTGTATATTTCAAAAAGTTCAGATTCGGCTAGCTCGGTTTGAAAAGTTCAGATTGCAAGCTCGTTCGGGAAGCTCGGTTTAAAAATCCAGATTGCAAGCTCGGTTTGAAAATTTTCAGATTCGGCAAGCTCGTTTGGGCAGCTCAGTTTGAAAATTTCAGATTCGGCAAGTCGGTTTCGGCAGGCTCGGTTTGAAATTTCAGATTCGGCAAGCTCGGTTTCGGCAAGCTCGTTTGAAAATTCAGATTCGCAAGCTCCGTTCTAGGTCGGTTTGGAAATTTTCAGATTCGGCAAGCTCGTTTCCGGCAAGCTCGGTTTGAAAATTTCAGTCGCAAGTGGCGGTTTGAAAATTTTCAGATTGATCGTTCGCAAGTCGGTTTGATTTTCAATTGCAGCTGTCGTTTGAATATTCAGATTCGCAAGCTCGTTTCGCAAGCTCGGTTTGAAAATTTCAGATTCGGCTCGGTTTCGGCAAGCTCGTTTGAAAATTTCAGATTCGGCAAGTTTCGGGTTGAAAATTCAATCGGCAAGCTCGGTTTGAAACAATTCAGATTCGGCAAGCTCGCGTTTGAAATTTTCAGTTTCGGCAAGCTCGGTTCGTTTTCGGGTTAAAATTTTCAGATTCGCAGCTCGGTTTTGAAAATTTCAGATTCGGCAAGCTCGGTTTGAAAATTTCGATTTGGCAGCTCGGTTTCGGCGAGATACGCGTTTAAATTTCAGATTCGCAAGCTCGATTAAATTTTCATTCGGCAAGCTCGGTTTGAAAATTTTCAGATTCGGCAAGCCGTTTTGGCACTCGTTTTAAAATTTTCAATTCGGCAACTCTTATGATTCGGCAAGCTCGGTTTGAAAATATCAATTTCGGCACTCGTTTGAAAAATTTCCAGATTCGCAAGCTCGGTTTGAAAATTTTCAGATTCGGCGAGCTCGTTTGAAAAATTTCAATTCGGCAAGCTCGGTTTCGGCAACCTCTGTTAAAATTTCAGATTCGCAAGCTGCGAGTGAAAATTTCAGATTCGGCAAGCTCGGTTTCGCAATCGTGGTTCGGCAAGTTCGGGGTAGGCAAGCTGGTTAGGCAAGTTCGGTATCGGCAGCTCGGGATCGCAAGCTCTTTGTAGGCAAGCTCGGTTAGGAAGTTCGGTATAGCAAGCTCGGTGATCGGCAAGTTCGTATCGGCAAGTTCGGTGGTCGGCAGCTCGTTTCGGCAAGCTCGTATAGGAAGCTCTGGTGATCGGCAAGCTCTGATCGGCAAGCTCGTTTAGGAACTCTCTTTGCAAGCCGGTACTCGCTCTGAATGGCTTGGCCAATGGAATTCTTCAAATGGTTTCACTCGTCTATTGTTTTACAAAGCGAGACTAGTAGTGAGGTCAGCGAGCGCAAGAAGTCGGAGGCTGTATCTCGAGATCATACATGGGAGAAATTTAATTTATTTGCATTCAAAATTTTGTCATCGGTTTGCTTCCGAATCAATTAAAATTTTGGATTTGACCAAAAAAATTTCGGAAATTCGTAATTTTTCTTCAGTATTTATGCTTTATTTTTTGAACGCATGATGACCTTAACTTGCACCAGGTAGCCTGCAATGTATCTTGAACTCTACTAAATTTCTTTCGAAATTCAAATTAAACAATATTTCAAGATGGTGAATTTGACGTAACCGACGGGAGCTGTTTCTCGAGATCCATACATGGTAGAAACTTAATTTTGTTGCTTCGAAATTTTTGCATCGGTTTGCTTCCGAATCAATTAAAAAATGATTTGACAAATAGTTCCGAAATTAGGATTTTTCCAAATATTTTTTAGTATTCATGCTGTATTTTTGAGCGCCTTATCGATACCTTAATTTTACTTGGACCAGTTAGCCTGCAATTTAATCCTGCGGACCAATCAAAAAATAGAAAATCTCGAAAAATGTCAAAATATTTAGATGGTATTTGTCAAGTATAGTCCACAAGCTTCATAGTATGTCGTTAATTAGGGCAGTTTTAAATAATTTGTAAATAGTTCTAAATTCTACCTAAATAAATAAAAGCAAAGTTACGCATTTCAAGCCATTTAATTATATCCTTGCTACAATTAATTTCTTGTAATATGTATCATAAGAAATGAAGAATAACTATGTCACAGCAAAATAAATCTGAAAATTTAAAGTTTAAAATTTAAGTACAAAAAAGTTCCAACAATCTCAGTATATCCCTATCACCACTATTTTTATAGATCCAAAATTGTTTGAATAAGAACGGTTTGACTCAACTAAATGGTACACCTAATCTCCAATTTTCGGTCGATATCTGATTGAGTTTAAGTTTCAAATAATTAAATTCAGCAATAAATTGATAGGAACTTAGAAATTTAAAACATGATGTTGTAAAAATGGCAGTTACTTGTGGGTAAACTCATTCATTTTTTATAGCCGTAGCATTAATTAAATAATTATTTTTGATGAGAAAATCTTGAAAAATCAGAGCTGGTGAAACACACAGGTAATTTATCTAACTTACAAAAATTAACAGATTTACAGATTGCTTTGTAGTGACGTCATAGATTACTGCTCTTTCCCACTTGACACCAAAATACGGCTAATTAGCATATTATAATTTTTTTGAAAAAACGTGTAAATGGTACTTTTATCGTGCATCTGTTTTCAAAAATAGTGAATTAATATGTTTAACGTGCCCGTAGAAAATTGTAGTTCAAATAAGTCTACATTAAAAAATCAGTTTTATTATCAAAAAAGAAGGTGGTAATAAAAATGCTTTACCAGAACATTTTTATAAAATAATAAGGTGAAAATAATCGTAAATTTATTTATTCCTCCCAAATTGTTCAGATAGTAAACTATTCGCCAATACCGAATCCTTTGCAGCATATGGAAAACTCGATTGAATTACTAAGAGTTTATAAAAAACAAATTTCTGATCAAACTGAATAATCTACTGTACATTTTACACCAAGTTAATCGTTGTCATTAAATTATTATGTAAGTCGAAGACAAGTTTTTATATCTCTTAATTATTAGTAATTGAAAACAGACTCAATATCAACATGTACTACCATGAAAACATGCAAAAACCAAAAAATTGAGAGGGGGCTTAGGGGTTCCCTTAGGGAGAAACTTCAGTTTTAACGAAACTGTAAAATTAAAAAAATAGAAGAAATGCAGTTATTCTAAGGACTCCAACTCATCTGTCTTTTTTATTTGTGTCTTTAACTCTGAGGAAATGGAAACCTCAAGTTGTCTTAATTCCGAATCGAACTCCCCTCAAAAATAAGCATTTCCAAAATTGGTTTCGGCGACCCGCCAACATGCCAATTTCGCCAAGCGAAAATAAATCGACCAAAAATAATATTTTATTTAAATAAAATCTATTATATCGAGCATATCCAATCATCCATATTTTCTCAAATTTTCTAATTCTCTTCTTTGGCTGAGATCTCTGGGTCATCCAAAAAATAAAGTTTTTGTCGCTTTTGTAACGGAAGCGATTTTTAAAAAATCGGCTGCCTCGACGAGAGACAAAACCGATTATGTTACTGGTTAAACAATGAAACGGAAACCAAGCGATCGCATAAGGGAAGCCGAAACATATTAAACATAAGATTATGAAATGCTTTATTTGAAAATAATATAAGAAAGCTCAATATAATCGCATAATTTTCGATAGACGTCTTGGTACAACAACCAAAGAAACTTAAAAAAGACTGTGAATCCTTTGTACATGAAATGAGAGATCATGGATGATCTCATTACAGTTAAACCACACTGAAAGAGGATATTTTATTGTGAAAATTGAACAAATTTATTATAGACATATATTTATGGTTATTTTTTTCTAATTTTGTTTTTTGCTTAAGAGATAAGAGGTCTACAAAAACTTTTTCCTTATTCAAAATCACCTCTCGAACGTGATTTTGAACCATTTGAACTGAGCGCTACTAATGATAACCTTAAAATTTTGAACGAGAGAAGCGATGAATATTAAAGTATGATCAACTTTGTACCGAATTGAGTTGATTTTTATTTTTTATGATACTCAAATTTGATTTTATCTTATTACTGGCGAATCTCATCTTGCAGACTCAAGGCTACCAGCATGTTATACAGCGCATATCACCGTTTATTATGAAGGAGGGCGAACCCTTGAAACTTTTATTCCGAAAAATTTCGATATCATGCTACCAAATTATCGCATATTGATTGCAAAGGATTTCTATGATATACATATAATTGATCATTCAACACAAAAACCATTAAATTGTCTTAGAAACTTTATCAGCTGGCTTTTTCTTAACAACCAACAATGTCGAGGGAAATCGCGAGACAAAAGCTGACCTACGAATGTGGTATCCGAGTTTGTATGTAAGTTTTTCAAAAAAAATGCCAATAAAATCTTCAACTGTGAATATATCATTTTGAGCTCAATAAATGATACAACGATTATTTCAACAGAAGATGACCAACTAGATTTGCTCGCGGAAATGCATGATTTTCTCATACGTAAAAAATTGACTGTCAATCATGATTTGAATCAGAAAATTTTTGAACGCTCAAATGTGAGCGTTCATAAAATTATATGTCTCCAATTTACTTTACAATAATTGCCATACCAATGAGAAGACGAATAAAATTTGCTTTCATTATATTGATTTGATTTCTTTGAATTTTCAATAAAACTTTAAATCAAAACCAATCTTAGTTTAATTTTGTTTCGTGTTTTTTTAATGCAAATGACAACATCGGCCAGTATTATTGTTATCGTATACATCATGTAACGTTTTTCTTTTCTTTTTTCCAATTTGCATAAATTGCTATCTACTGATGAGAACGATCAATTTCGGCAAATACTACGGTCTTTTCAGATTAAACCAATCAAAACGGCAGAATTCAGATTTGGATGATTGAAAAAAGAAGGCAAAAACGTTCACCCTGTACATATGCGCAAATATTGTGTAGAATATATTTCTGAATGTTGTAGAACGAAGCTTTTTTGAAAAAAATCCCGATTAAAATTGTAATCTATTTTTGAAAAAATTTAATTTGAAAATTTTGATATTTGATAAGTTTTTGGCAAAAAAATCCTATTTTCAGAATAATATGATTAATTATGTTTGTATAAATAAAAAAAATTTTGGAAAATAATTGAGGGCCGTGAGCTGTTAAATAAAATATTAAAATAAAAGTACTGTAAAAACGTCCAAAAAGGTCGATTTTCAGCTTTTTACCGATAAAATCATTTTGAAGGAAATAATAAGAAATTTTTTATTTTTCGTACGCCCACTAATAATAGGTTTTTCTCGGGTACTATGGCCTCAGAAATTCGCTTCAAAGTCTATTTGCTAAAAATCGATAAAATTTACACGTCAAATTTGCCGATAACGGTATCTTCAGCGTTTTATTTAAATCATTTCCAGCACTGGTATCAAAAAATTCTCACACAAAAAGCTCATTTTCGCAATCGATAGATACGTGGTGCTATGACCTGGTTTTTTCGATATTTGATTCAGTTTTTGATGCATGTGCAAAGTTAAGGTTCCTCAAAATTTTGACCATTTCACCATCTTAAAAATAATTTTGACATTTTTTTCGAGATTTTTCTATTTTTGTTTGATTGGTCCGCAAAATTGAATTGCAGGCTAACTGGTCCAAGTAAAATTAGGGTATCGATAAAGGCGCTCAAAAAAATACAGCATGAATACTAAAAAAATACTTTAGAAAAATTTCAATTTCGGAACTTAATTTTTCGTCAAATCAAAGCTATTTTAATTGATTCGGAAGCAAACCGATCACAAAATTTCGAATGCAACAAAAATTAAGTTTCTACCATGCATGACTCTCGAGAAACAGCTTCCGTCGGTTACGTCAAATTTCACCATCTTAGAAATATTGTTTAAATTTTTTTTGAGATTTTCGAAAGAAAATTTAGTAGAGTTCAAGATTACATTGCAGGCCACGTGGTGCAAGTTAAATTAAGGTCATAGATCATAGCGTTCAAAAAATAAAGCATTAATACTGAAAAAAATACTAAGGAAAATTTCCGAAATTTTTTTTTGGTCAAATCCAAAATTTTTTAATTGATTCGGAACCAAACCGATGACAAAATTTTGAATGCAATATAAATTAAATTTTTCCCATTTATGGATCTCGAGATACATCCTCCGTCGGTCACTCCCTTAAATGACTTCTTGTGCTCGCTGACCTCACTACTAGTAAAACTACTTGTAAAACAATAAGAACGAGTGGAACCATTTGAAGAATTCCATTGGCCAAGCCATTCAGAGTGGGAATCTAAATCACAGAGAAGGACTAGATAACGGCACTTCCTTTTCTGACGTCCCACATTATGACGCTAAGACAGGGATCTCCAGTAGGAGGATTTTCAATATGACATCGCAAATTAATTTTGCTGTACGACTTGTTCCCAAAGCATGAGTTATTTGAAATGCCAACAAGAACATGACAAAAATCCCTGTTTATTACAAAAATTCGTTTTCTTAAAACAACATAGTAAAATAAAAAGGGCGCTCGCAAATGTTAACCTGTGTATTTCGGTTTTATAAGATATTCTGAGTGTCTGAACGAAAAAGCAGAGTAGATATTGCACAACTTTTTAGTCATGAAGAACAACTCTTTGCAATAATTTTGAAAATTAAAGTCATATGATATAATCTCACATACGCATACACATATACTACAAAAAAGTTATTTAAAAAAGCTTTATCTTCCCTTAATAACAAAGCTTTTCACTTTATTATCTTTCTAAATTATATAAACCGCAGAAGAAAACTTTTGGATAGATAGTAAAATGAACAAAAAGTGAAATGTAAAAATAATTTATTTTTCAATTTTAATTTAATACATTTCAATTAAAGTTTAAAGACTTGAAAATTTATAAAACTGATAAAATTTACAATTTTTAAGAACTTATACACCGTGAGTTTGATGCTAGTAGTTCCCAGCAAAACTTTTTAGAAACACTTGAAGAGCTTAAAGAAGTTTATAGTCAAAATTCTTATCCGAGTGCACTTATAAACAGCAAAATACGAATATTTCAAGCAAATAAAGAAAAACCCGTCAGACCACCCACAAATCATACCATTTTCTTGGAATATTCTTCTCCGTTAATTAAACACAGCATTTGTGATTTAACTAGAAAAATGGAAAAAATACTTCCTGATTTTCGTGTCAACGTAACATATCGTGCCGTCAAAATCAGAAAACTTTTTTCATTCGTGGCTTTACCACAAATAGAAACTTTTGAAAAATCAAATTTTGTTGTATCAATCAATCAAATCAAATTTTGGTGTATATTTATATACAATGTATATTATACATTTCCGTGTCAAGAAAAATATATCGGTCAAACCAAGCGACTTTTGAGAACACGCATAAAAGAACATCAGTATGATTCTGCTCTTACAAACATTCATTTACACAACTTATGCTGTGAAAAATATAAAATTGAAACTCAAAAATTTATTGATGAAAATAGTCAAAATTACACAGGTAGTCCAAAAGCTAAATTTGACTATTTTCAGATCAGATTTAAAATTATCGGAAGGGGATTCAGAAACACAAAAGACAGTTAAACCGTGAATCTATCCTAATAAATAATGGAGGTGATAGGTTTTACAAAGTCCCTTTTATCAATCTTTCGAAAATTCAAAAATTCTTTCTGTTTTCATGTCCAAGCAAAAATTTCTTTTTGAAAGCCATGGTAAAAAATCAGTATTGCCGCTTTTATGGCTCCGAAAAAATCTCCAAAATTTGGACAAGAGATAGTTTTTTCATTCTGATTTTGTAGGCCTATTTTAAAGTCTGTTCGAGAAGTTTTGGAATAATTTCCGTTGCCTGTTTGTGAAAAATCGGCCTCGTAAAAAGCCTTAACCCGTGTGAGCACAGAAAAAAAAGTTCCGCCAAGGCATCGACACCTATATATAGGTGACTGTTCAACCGCCTATTACAGAAAGCCCAAGGTAGTTAGAGTTTCATTTTTTTTGCATAAGGAAGTTCAAACGATATTTTTTTGCATCCGACATTTGATATTCTAGAATTTTGATTTTTAGTTCTAGAAAATTTACTGATAAGAGCAAGGTACAGCATATCAGGTGATACAAGCTCACAGTGGTGTTCACAAATTATTTTGGTATTGGAATGGATGCACAATGANCAAAACACTTTCCTAAAAACTGGCTATTTTCAAATTTTAATTGACGCAATAGGTCGCATTTAATTTTTTTAGAGGTAAAAGATTGGAAAAAAATCTCAAAAAATCAACCCTCCGTAAAATTTGAACAAAATTTCCAAAAAAAAATAAGTCACTTTTTTAAAATCCTTGCAAAATTCTTTATAATGTATTCGAAGGAGACAATTCTACGATGGTTTTTTGGCATATTTTAGATGATTTTAAATATGCAGTCACCTATATATAGGTGTTGTGCTCACACGGGTTAATTATCGACACCCACCTTGCCCAGATAAACTTTAGTAATTAACCGCGGAACAACTTAAGAAAAAAACCTGTAGATAAGAGACATAAATTCGCAGGTTACTTTTGAGAAATTCAGTTCTTAGGAACAAATTTTATGAATCTGCTCCATTTTGAATTTTAACTTGACGTCTTTGAGTAAATTTTTATTTCTTCAGAAGTGATTTCGATAAATTGCAAAGGTGATGTTTTGGTTTCAGAAAACACATGTAGATGAAATACTGAAAGTTGCAGGTCGTTTTTGAGAAAGTCACCAGTGAGAAAATTTTATTCCGCATCTCCTCAATAATTCATTTTGTTCGTACGATTCTTAATTTTTCATAAATAAATTACGTATGTCAATAGTCACTTTGTAAGTGTCACTATTCTACAGCGTAAATAAAGTCAAACTGTGAATTGAATAGTTAAAAAATTTAATTCTATCCTTGATCTCAAAGACGCAAGAACAGTGAAATTGCAAGCAATATCACTTTTAACATCATCAACGCTCAAAATAGCGTCCCCGAATGGCGGTTCGTGTTTGAAAAGATCATTAAATTAAGTTTAATTATTTTATATCCAAGGATCATTATTCACACCAACTCCAACAACGACCACAACAACTACAACGAGTAAGTTTACAACGTATATTTCGAAAAACAACAATCATCTTTAATAAACTTTTTCTTCACTAATTATATCATCGAATTGCACCAAATCAATCGTTAACGTTTTAAAAGTGGTAACAACCAAAATACCAATAAAAAATTCGGATTTGTTGCTTTTTTTGGATTTTTTCATAATTAAGTTAAAAAATAACGTGACATACAATTCAACGAAACTATACAACTTTAAAAATATCGGGTTGACTAAAGCCAACTTTGCCTTAAATATGTCTCTGATTTTCTTTTGAGCTTTATCTCGAAAAAATCGAAGAAAACTTGTTTTGGAAATATTTCAGGTCACCTTGAAGTATTTAAATTTTTAGTTTGGGGTCAGAACTGATGAAAACCGGCGCACATTAAGTTACAATTGGTTTTCGACTACTTTTTGTAAGAATTTGAGTGAATTTTCGTATCAAACTAAAAAATAGCGTTTTCGAGGAAACAGTGCTTAATTTCTTAATCTGGAAATAATAGGGCACTTATCGACAAAACTGCTCTCCGTTAGTTTACCAGCCTGACTCAGGCTTAGTAGTTCTAGATGTTATGAGAAGGAATGTCCTAATAGACATTGCGAGAATAAATGTGAATTTTTTCCAAGAAACAGACTTTCCCCGATCTTTCGCATAATAATCTGAAATTATGCACACTCTGTCATAATCAACATTTATTTGCATTGTTTTTGGAACATTTGCACATTATTTCCAAATCTTTGTTCAATTCAGAAATTTCAATCCTCAATCAAATAAAAATTAGGAAATTATGGTAAAATTTAGAATATTTTCGGAATTAAACTTAGGTTAGGAGATAGTTTTTCCGTTTTGATAAGGTCGTCTTGTCAAGATTGAGTATCAAAGAGTGTATTCCTAGGAAAACATTTGACATATTTTTTTGCAAGCTAAGGGCCTGAGAAACATTTCAAATGCTTCAAACTGGCTGTGGGTTTTAACAAAGTGTTCTTTTTTCCAAATTTTAAATTTTTTTTCAAATTGAACTCAATAAATATGTTTGCTTGCTTCAGTGGCATTCTTTCAGCTCAGTCAAGAAAAATCGAAGAAGTATTGTTCTCAAACTTTCTCGTGGATCCTAAAAAACATATTTTGAGTTGCAGGTGAAAATCTTAAGAAGTGTTTTAATTGACTGTTGATATTTGTCAGAGCTAGCTGAGAACAAAAATTGAATGAATTCTATAAATTTTTCTAGGAGACGGAAATTTTAAAACGGTAGTTTCTTTCATATCCTGAAGAAAATTAAGCTTAATTCGAAAAATGGTCGAGATAACGTTAAGTCTACCATTCGTACATTTTATGACATTTCATTTTTTCACGAGATGAAACCTAAAAGGAGATTGTTTTTTTCATCTTGAGTCGGTTCTCATGTCTCGCTGATGTAACATCAGTGATGTTTTAAAAAGTGTATGCATACAAAGAATTATTAGGATGTTTCTCCTAAAAGCTAAAGGACAGTTTTATAAGATGGCCAATCTGACTACTATACGAGCCATTTAAAAAATGCCCACGATTTACACGCCGATAAAGTTTCATTCTAGCTGTGAGGGGATTAAAACGCTTGACGTCGCTCAGCGTCACGTGATTTTCTGAGTTCCATTCTCATTTTCCAATTAAATATTGATTGACTTGGCCACTCAGCTAATAGGCGAGTGGTTTGTCAAAAGGCGACCAATGATCGAGCTTTAATTTTTGTGTTGTTTTAAAACTCACAATTAAATTTATTGTTACGAGATAGATTAATCTAGCTAGATTATCCATCAAATTTTTAACGCATCACTGCGGAAATTAAGTGTAAAATCAGTACCACTCACCCGATTTAAAAGTTGATTCTGGGGAACATAAAATTCAAAATACACAATTTTTATGTAACAATTTTATGTAATTTTCTCAAAAAAATCAAATAAAAAATAGAAATCGTCTTTTATCGGCCTTCGGCCGATGCGGGGCTCATTTTTTAACAAAATTTAATAAAAAACTAAAATTTCCTTTTATCGGCGTCCGGCTGATTTGGGGCTCATTTCTCATTAAGGGGGTATATCTGTCTGACTAAATAAAGGCCTTAAAGGCATTAAAAATGCTCCTTATTGATACGGGGTGATTATAAAGTGTACTACGTCAAAAAATCATCAAAAACTACTATCATCAAAAAAAAATTCGAAATTTTTGCATTTTTCCGTTTTTTTTAAGTATTTTTTAAAAGATGAAGTTAAAAAATAACGTTTGCTCGAATTTGACCACCAAAACTTCAAAATATCGACTTGACGTTAGCCAATTTTCTCATCAGTGTTTAACTGGCTGTCTTTTGAGCCTACTTTCGAAAAAATCGAAGCACTTTTTTTATGAATTTATTTCGAAAATGACCAAAAAAATCATATTTTGAGTTTTCGCTGGAAATTGCAAAAAAGCTCGCCTTTATCTCTTACAAATGTTCTGGAGAATACTTGGTAAAAATTTGAGGCATTTTGCAAATATATCTTCGGAGGAGATACAAGTAACAAGGTGACATTTTTTCAAAACTGCAAAAATCTATCTCCTCCAGACGTATATCAAATTGAGTTTCAAAAATTTTCACAATCAAGTTAACCGTAGTATGTCAATCTTCAGGGGAGCTTTTATTGTATCCGGCTTACTTAAGAATCTGAAACGCCAAATAACCGACGATTTTTTCAAACAATTTCAGACTGTTAAATCTATCTCCTCCGAAGATTTATTTGCAAAATGGCTCAAATTTTTCACCAAGTATTTACAGAAACATTTTGTTAAGAGATTAAGGCAGCTTTTTGCATTCAGCAAAAACTCGAAATATGATTTTTTTGGTTCATTTTCGAAAAAATTCCGAGAAAAAAGTGCTTCGATTCTTTCGAAAAGTAGCTCCAAGATAGTACAGCCATTAAACACTGATAGAAAATTGGCTTACAGTCAAATCGATATTATTGAAGTTTTAGGGGTCAAAATTCGAGCTAACCCTTATTTTTTAACTTATCTATTTAAAAAATACTTAAAAAAAACCGGAAAAAATGCGAAAATTTCGGAATTTTCTTTTTGATGATTTGTAAGTTTTTGATGCTTTTTTTTTGACGTAAGAAACTTAAATTATCACCCCGTACAATAAGGAGCATTTTAAATGCTCTCAAGGCCTTTATTTTAGTCAGACAGAATATATCGGTATTATTCATATAACCCTTCATGAAAAATGAGGCCCACAAATCAGCCGAGGCGATAAAAGGAAATTTTGCTTTTTATCAAATTATTTAAAAAATGAGCCCGCACATCGCCAAAAGGCCGATAAAAGACCGATTTCTATTTTTTATTTGATTTTTTGAGGAAATTACATAAATTAGTTACTAAAAATTGTAGTAGTTTGAATTTTATGTTCCCAGAATCAACTCTTTAAAATGGGTGAGTTTGGTACTATTTAACACTGGTAATTTCCGGCAGTGATGCGTTTAAATATTGGTGGATAATCTAGCTAGATTAATCTATCTGTAAACAATAAATTTTAATTGTTAGTTTTAAACACAACAAAATTAAAGCTCGATCATTGGTCGCCTTTTGACAAACCACTCGCCTATTAGCTGAGTGGTCAGTCATCAAAGTCAATATTTAATTGGAAAATGAGGATGGAAGCTCAGAAAATCACGTGCGCCTGAGCCGAACGTTCCAAGCGTTTAATCCCTCACAGCTAGAATGAAACTTTATCGGTCGGGTGTTTAATCGTGGGCATTTTTTAAATGGCTCGTATATTAGTCAGATGCCATCTTATAAAACTGTCCTTTAGCTTTTAAGGAGAATACATCCTAAATAATTTTTTGTAGCATAACTTTTTAAAAACATCACTGATGTTACATCACGAGACAATGAGAACCGACTCAAATGAAAAAAAACAATCTCCTTTTAAGGTTTCATCTCGTGAAAAAATGAAATGTCATAAAAATGTACGAATGGTAGAGACTTAAGGATGTGCGGGGTCGATAATTGGGCTCTTTTTACACATTTTCAAGTGAAGTTTCTGAGAACCTGGCTTCAAAAATAATTATTTTTTTTTCCAAATAACGTAGTACAACTCGTTAAGGAAGGTCCAGTTACTATTCAGAGCATCTGAATACCTCAACCTAACGCTCAGGAAAATGGGTTTTAGTAGGCGTCCCATAAACGCACTAAAAAAGCCTACTCTCATCTCAGTTCCTCATCACTTTTTCTTTGTTTATTTGCGATTCAACTTCCGAATATGAATGCGCATCTCCGAGCGGTAGAAAATTCAAAATTTTCCCTAGTTGCGTCAAAACACAGCGTATTTGGGAGCCTCACGCACAAGCTACTCCTCCTGAAAATATGTAGATTTTTTTTAATTTGTGCCTTCAAAATTCACCGCAAGGCTGATTAAAGGTCTGAACGGTAGCCTTTTTTCCAATTTTTTTTCTCCAAATCTCAGGAACGACTTGTAATTATCTAGTTTTTTGTTGAAAATTGGCCTGAACTTTTTTGAAATCTTAAAAAAATTAAATTGAAAATTTAACGTTTTTTTGGCAGTATTTCCGAGTTAAGTGTCACATTTCGCAATTTTGAAAGGTACAAAATAATTCCTAGATCGAGAATTGGTACCTTTCACTTCAATTTCTCAAAAATCTCAAACTAACTTTTTTTTGGAAAAAAAATCAAAATTCAGAAAAAATCCTACGCTTTAAAACTTCAGTGGAAAATTCTTCTACAAAATGAGGGGCTTATCAAAAAGTTTTCTGAGAAAATCTCAAATTATCGTCGCCCACATCCTTAAACGTTTATCTCGACCATTTTTCGGAATTAAGCTTAATTTTCTTCAGATTGAAGAAACTACCGTTTTAAAATTTCCGTCTCCTAGAAAATTTATAGAATTCATTCAAATTTTTTGTTCTCAGCTAGCTCTGACAAATATCAAGCAGTCAATTTAAAACACTCTTAAGATTTTTCACCTGCACTCAAAATATGTTTTTTTAGGATCCACGAGAAAGTTTCGAGAACAATACTTCTTCGACTTTTTCTTGACTGAGCTGAAAGAATCCACTTGAAGCAAGTCAAACATAGTTTATTAGTCAATTTGAAAAAAAAAATTAAAAATTTGGAAAAAGAACACTTTGTTAAACTCCCAGCCAGTTTGAAGCATTGAAATGTTCGCTGCGAGGCCCTTAGCTTGCAATAAAATTGTCAAATGTTTTCCTAGAATACACCTTTGATACTCAATCTTGACAAGGACGTGACCTTATCAAACGGAAAAACTCATCTTCCTAAACTGTTAATTCCGAAAATATTCTTAAATTTTACCAAATTTCCTAATTTTTATTTGATTGAGGATGAAATTTCCTGAATTGAAACAAAGATTTGGAAATAATGTGCAATATGTTCCAAAAAACAATGCCAAATAAATGTTGATTATGGACAGAGTGTGTAATAATTTCAGATTATTTTATGCGAAAGATCGGGGAAAGCCGTTTCTTGGAAAAAATTCACATTTATTCTCGCACATGTCTATAGGACATTCCTTCTCATACACATTCTTAGAACTACTAAGCCTGAGTCAGGGCTGATTAAACAAGACGAGAGCAGTTTGTCGATAAGTGGCCCTATATTTCAAGATTAACAAATAAGCACTGTTTCCTCCAAAACGCTATTTTTAGTTTGATACGAAAAGTCACTCAAATTCTTAGCAAAAAGGTAGTCGAAAACCAATTGTAACTTAATGCGCCCGGTTTCGTGCAGTCTCTGACCCCAAACTAAAAAGATTTAAATACTTCCAAGTGACCTGAATATTATCCAAAAAAAGTTTTCTTCGATTTTTGTCGAGATAAAGCTCAAAAGAAAATCAGAGACATATTTAAGCAAAAGTTGCTTTTAGTCAACCCGATATTTTAAAGTTGTATAGTTTCGTTGAATTGTATGTCACGTTATTTTTACATTAATTATGAAAAACCAAAAAAAGCATAACAAATCGAATTTTTTTTACTCGGTTATTTTGGTTGTTACCACTTTAAAACGTTTAAACTGATTTGATTTGGTGCAATTCGATGATAAATTAGTAGAAGAAAAAGTTTAATTAAAGATGATTGTTTTTTTCGGAAATATTACGTTGTAACTTACTCGTTGTAGTTGTTGTGGTCGTGTTGGAGTTGGGGTGGAATATGATCCCTTGGATATAAAAATTTAAACTTAATTTAAGTCTTTTCACACGAACCGCCATTTCGGGAGACGCTATTGAGCGTTTTGATGAGGTTAAAAGTGATAGTGCTTGCAATTTCCACTGTTCTTGCGTCTTGTGAGATCAAGGATAGAATTAAATTTTTTAAATATTTAATTCACAGTTTGACTTTATTTACGCTGTAGAACTAGTGACACTTAACAAAGTGATATTGACATACGTAATTTTATTTTGGATTGAAAAATTAAGAATCGTACGAACAAAAATTGAATTATGAGAGACTCGGGAAAATTTCTCACGGTGACCTTTCTCAAAACACCTGCAACTATTTCAGTATTTTCATCTAAATGTAGTTTTTCTGAACCAAAACATCACCCTTAGCAAATTTATCGAATCACTTCTGACAGAAATTAAAAAGTTTACTTCAAAGACGTCAAGTTGAAATTTCAAAATGAGCAAGATTCATAAAATTTGTTCTAAGCGAACTGAATTTCTCAAAAGTAAACCTCGAAATTATGTCTCTTATCTACAGGTTTTTTTCTTAAGTTGTTCCGCGGTTAATTACTAAAAGTCTATCTGGGCAAGGTGGGTGTCGATGATTAAACGGCTTTTTAAAACGAGGCCGATTTTCCACAAAACAGGCAACGGAAATTATTCAAAAACTTCTCGAAACAGACTTTAAAAATAGGCCTACAAATCAGAATTACAAAAACTATCTCTTGTCAATTTTGGAAGATTTTTCGGAGCCATTAAAAGCGGCAATACTGATTTTTTAACATGGCTTTTCAAAAAAGAATTTTTGCTGGACATGAAAAAACAGAAAGAATTTTTTGATTTTCGAAAGATTGGATAAAAGGGAACTTTTAAAAACCTATCACCTCCAAATATTTATTAGGATAGATTCACGGTGTAACTGTCTTTGTGTTTTTGAATCCCCTTCCGATAATTTTAAATCTGATTATGAAATATCAAATTTAAGCGTTTGGACTACTTGTGTATATTTGACTATGTTTCATCGAATAAACTTTTTGAGTTTTCAATTTTATATTTTTCAACAGCCATAAGTTGTGTAAATGAATGTTTGTAAGAGCCAGAATTCATACTGATTATCTTTTATGCGTGTTCTCAAAAGTCGCTTGTTGACCGATATATTTTTCTTGACACGGAATGTATATAATACATTGTAATAAATATACCAAATTTTGATATTGATTGATTGATACAACAAAATTTGATTTTCAAAATTTCTATTTGTGGAAAGCCACGAATGGAAAAAAGATTTTACTGATTTTTGGAACGGCACGATAAGTTACGCTTGACACAAAAGTCAGGAAAGTATTTTTTTCCATTTTTCTAGTTAAATCACAAATGCTGTGTTTAATTAACGGAGCAAGAATATTCCCAGAAAAATGGTTTGATTTGTGGGTGGCTGACGGGTTTTTTGCTTGTATTTGCTTGAAAATATTCGTATTTTGCTGTTTATAAGTGCACTCGTGGATAAGAATTTGACTATAAACTTCTTAAGCTCTTCAACGTGTTTCTAAAAAAGTTTTGCTGGGAACTACTAGCATCAAACTCACGGTGTATCCAAGTTCTTAAAAATTGTAAATTTTATCAGTTTTTATAAAGTTTTCAACTCTTTAAACTTAAATTGATTTACAATTAAAATGAAAAATAAATTGATTTTAACAATTTCACTTTTTGTTCATTTTACCTATCTATCCAAAAAGTTTTTCTTCTGCGGTTTATATACTTAGAAAGATATATAAAGTGAAAAAGCTTTGTAATAAGGGAAGATAAAGCTTTTTTAAATAACTTTTTTGTAGTCTATTGTGTATGCGTATTGTGAGATATATTTCATATGACTTTAATTTTCAGAAAATTTTGCAAAGAGTTGGTTTCCCCCTTTCGTTGGCTAAAAAGTTGTGCAATATCTACTCTGCTTTTTCGTTCAGGACGACTCAGAATATCTTTATAAAACCGAAATACACACAGGTAAACATTTGCGAAGCGCCCTTTTTTATTTTCCTATGTTGTTTTAAGAAACGAATTTTTGTAATTAAACAGGGATTTTTGTCATGTTCTTGTTGGCATTTCAAATAACTCATGCTTGGGAACAAGTCGGTACGAGCAAAATTAATTTCAATGTCGATATTGAAATTCTCTCCTACTAGGTGAGATTAAGGGCGTCACCCTGTCTTAGCGTCATAATGTTGACGTCAGAAAAAGGTCGTGCCGTTATCTAGTTCCTATCTCTGTGATTTAGATTCCACTCTGAATGGCTTGGCCAAGTGCGAATTCTTTTAAATGGTGTTCCACTCGCGTTCTTATTGTTTTACGAGTATTTTACTAGTAGTGAGTCAGCGAGCACAAAGAAAGTCATTTAAGGGGAGTGACCGACGGAAGAGTATCTCGAGATCATTCACCATGGGAAAATTTAATTTATATTCATCAAGAATTTTGTCATCGGTTTGGTCCGACATCAATTAAAAAAATTGAAGATTTGACCAAAAAAAAATTTCAGGAAATTCGAATTTTTCCTTATGTATTTTTTCAGTAATTTATGCTTATATTTTTGACAGCTATGATCTAATGACCTTAATTTAACGTTCACCACGTTAGCCTAACAATGTAAATCTTGAACTTCTACTAAATTTTCTTCGAAAACTCTCAAAAAAAAATTATTTAAACAATATTTCTAAGATGGTGAAATTGTGAACGTAACCGACGGAAGCTTGTTCTTTTTTTTTCGAGAGTCTAATGCATGGGTAGAAACTTGAATTTGTGGTGCAATTCGACAAAATTTGTGATCGGTTGCTTCGAAATCAATTTAAAATAAGCGTTTGATTTTGACGAAAATGTAAGTTCACGAAATGAATGTTTTCCAAAGTATTTTTTTAGTATTCATGCTGTGATTTTTTGAGCGCCTTTATCGATACTAATTTTACTTGGACCAGTTAGCTCTGCAATTCAATTTGCGGACCATCAAACAAAATAGAAAAACTCTCCGAAAAAAAATGTCAAAATTTGATCTTTAGATGGTGAAATGTCAAAATTTTTGAGGAACGCTGAACTTTAGCAATGTGTGCATCAAAAACTGACATCAAATATCGAAAAACCAGGTCATGAGTCACGTATCTATCGGATTGCGAAAATGAGCTTTGTGTGAGAAATTTTTGATACAGTGCTGGAAATGATTTAAATAAAACGCTGAAGATAGCGTTATTTCGGCAATTTGACGTGTAAATTTATTCGATTCTTGAGCAAATAGACTTTAAAGCGAAAATTTCTGAGGCCATAGTACCCCGAGAAAGAACCTATATTTAGTGGGCGTCACGAAAAATAAAAAATTTTATTTATTTCCTTGCAAAATGATTTTGATCGGTAAAAAAGCTGATGAAATCGCCTTTTGGACGTTTTTACAGTACTTTATTGTTGCAAATATTTTATTTACAAAGCTCCAACGTGCCCTTAATTATTTTCCAAATTTTTTTCCTGAGGATACAAAATAATTAAATTAAATTATTCTTGAAAATAGGGATTTTTTTGCCAAAAACTTATCAAAATATCATAAATTTCAAGATTAAAATTTTTTTTCAAAAAAATTAGATTACAATTTTTTAATTCGGGATTTTATTTTCAAAAAAGCTGTTCGATTCTACAGACATTCAGAGAATAATATTCTACACAAATATTGCGCAATATGTACAGAGTTGTGACGTTTTGCGCTTCTTTTTCTAAGTCACCATAATTTGAATTCTGCCGTTTTGATTGGTTTAATCTGAAAAAGACGTAGTATTTTGCCGAAATTGGATCGTTTCTCATCAGTAGATAGCAATTATGCAAATTGGAAAAAAGAAAAGAAAAACCTTACATGATGTAACGATAACAAATAGTTCTGGCCGATGTTGTCACTTTGCATTAAAAAATGCACGAAAACAAATTAAACTAAGTTTGTTTTGAGTTTATAGTTTTATATGAAAATTCAAAAAATCAATCAATAGTAATGAAAGCAAATTTTATTCGTCTTCTCATTGGTTGGCAATTTTGTAAAGTAAATTGGAGACCATATAAATTTTATGGAACGCTCACATTTGAGCGTATCAAAAATTTCTGATTCAAATCATAGTATTGACAGTCATTTTTACGTAATGAGAAGATCATGCAATTTTCGCGAGCAAATCTAGTTGGTCATCTTCTGTTGAAATAATCGTTGTATCATTTTATTGAGCTTCAAATGCAATATTCACAGGTTGAATAGATTTTATATTGGCATTTTTTTTTGAAAAACTTCATCAAAACTCGGATACAACATCGTAGGTCAGCTTCTTGTCTCGCGGCATTTCCCTCGACATTGTGGTTGTTTAAGAAAAGCCAGCTGATAGAGTTCTAAGACAATTATGGTTTTTGTGTTGATGATCACTTATATATTATATCAAAGACAATCCTTTGCAATCAATTGCGATAATTTGCGTAGCAATGATATCGAAATTTTTCGGAATTAAAGTTTCAAGGTTCGCCCTCTCTCATACATAAACGGTGATATCGCTGTATAACATGCTTGGTTAGACTTTAGTCTGCAAGATGAGATTCGCCATTTGGAGTATAGGAAAAATCAAATTTGAGTATCAAAAAAATAAAAATCACTCAAATTCGGTACAAAGCTTATCATACTTTATATTCATCGCTTCTCCCGTTTCAAAATTTTTAAGGTTCATTAGTAGCGCTNTAAAGGCCTTAAAGGCATTAAAAATGCTCCTTATTGATACGGGGTGATTATAAAGTGTACTACGTCAAAAAATCATCAAAAACTACTATCATCAAAAAAAAATTCGAAATTTTTGCATTTTTCCGTTTTTTTTAAGTATTTTTTAAAAGATGAAGTTAAAAAATAACGTTTGCTCGAATTTGACCACCAAAACTTCAAAATATCGACTTGACGTTAGCCAATTTTCTCATCAGTGTTTAACTGGCTGTCTTTTGAGCCTACTTTCGAAAAAATCGAAGCACTTTTTTTATGAATTTATTTCGAAAATGACCAAAAAAATCATATTTTGAGTTTTCGCTGGAAATTGCAAAAAAGCTCGCCTTTATCTCTTACAAATGTTCTGGAGAATACTTGGTAAAAATTTGAGGCATTTTGCAAATATATCTTCGGAGGAGATAGATTTTGAAGTCTGAAATTGTGAAAAATCGTCGGTTATTTGGCGTTCTAGAATTCTTCAGTAGCCGGATCAATAAAAGCTCCTTTTAAAAGATTGACATACTACGGTTACTTGATCTGTGAAAATTTGAACTCAATTTTATATACCGTCTGGGAGGAGATAGATTTTGCAGTTTGAAAAATGTCACCTTGTTACTATACTGTACCTATTGGTGTAATGGTCAAAAATAATTTGTAATGTGAATTTTTGCAAGATTAAGGATAGATCTACAAATCTGAATTTTCGGTTTGCTCATAAGCTTTTAGTTTTCAGAATATATCATCGTGAATATGTCAAATCTGCCAGATATCCCTTTAACACCTTTTGGGTGATTTGAAAGATGTAGGTTGGGGGAGCCAGTCCTAACACTCCTGAGACCCCTTCTAGCCACTCATGAGGCCGCTTTCTCATCTTTTCAGCCTACATCTATCAAATCACCCAAAAGGTGTTAAAGGGATATACCCCCCTTAAACCGCGGTTAGCCAGATGATTGGTCAGAGTTGTACTGAACTGATAAATGGAGTTGCTAGTAACAGGATAGATGTTTCCAATGTATGTTTAAGAAATGTCTTATCTTCATCGGTACAGCCGTACTAAGCCTTGCGAATCTCGAAAATAAGACCACTCTTTTCAGGAGTCAAAAATGTTTATTTCAATTTGAAAAGGTAATCATTTCATAAGATTTAATCTTAACATTTCCAAATAAGCAACAGCAATGGAACAAACCACGAAATCAATAAAAAAAATTCAGAAACAACTTATACAACCACCGATATGATAACTGGAAGAAGTGTCGTTATGAGCTCAATAGTACATGTATTTATTTTTGTTTATGTTGTAGTAGGCTATTGATTTCAATGATTTATTCCGAGCTTTCAAAAATCCTAGGAAAACACAAATCATCTCCAAATTATGCTTTCAGACTATTCGGAAACTTTTACCTTATTCTAAACTTAGTTGTTCAGTCAAAATTTGTAATCGTACTCGACACGATATACCGCAATATATATTATCGAACACATTTCTTGAATCGGAATTTCAGAAAATTTTCATATTTGTTTTAGTTCAATGTTCAATTATTTTGCTTATATTCTGTTTAATCTTTAGAAATATAATAAATCAAAACGTGAATATAACATGGGTTTTCACTGTGACAATAAATTAACTCTGGAGAAACTGTGCCGGAATTTATTTTTTTCCGTTAATCACGCAGTAGCATATTATTCTGTCAAGTAGTAAAATTTGTTCTGTCTTCGAAAAATTTCTAACAAAAAGAATAAAAATTAAACATTTTGACGAAACGCAAAGAAAGCTGTGTAGCTAAGCAAGAACAAAATTCGAGCTAAGAAATTTAGGGAGTTCCAAAGCGCACCAAGTGGTACCCAAAAATATGCGAAAAAATGGAATTGGCACCAAAATCAGAGAAAAAATTCTAAATTCACAGGGTAACTGTTATGATTTAATATTGAAAATTGTTTTATAACTTTCGCTTTATTATACCATTTTTCAAAAGTTTTTACAGTTAAAAATAAGTAGACCCGAAAAGTCAGGAAAAATCAGGATTTAAAATTTAGTTCTTCATTTTTTTACATGTTATTTGTTCTGATCTTGCGATAAACAATTTTAAATTGAATCATATAATTTCTTAGCAAGTAGCAAAAGTGAGGGAACAGAAACTGAAATTTAACTCTGGAATCTGAATTCAACCGTTCTGATTGGTTCAATCTTGTAAAGACGTAGGTTTTCGCAAAAATTGATTGTTCCTAATGGGGAATGCAAATTGGAAAAAAGAAAGCAAAAACGTGACATACTGTTGAGAAAAGATCGAATCAGACTGATAGACTTGACAAAAAACTGGAACGAAATACTTGCAAACCAAATAGTATAAAAACGACCCAAAAATAACTGTCAAAATTTGAAAATTCATCAGAAACAAAATTTTGTTTTCAAAAATTCTAAGTTATGCTACAAAATGAAAATGAATTATATTAAGAACAGATCAAAATTTATTTAATGCAAAGGTGAAGAAATCTATCAGCAAATTGTACACGAGAAATTCTTGTTAAGAATTCAAAATATAAGCTTGGAATTTTTTTGGAAATTTATGTACAATGTACGACGTACAAAGTTCGGCAAAATTGTTCGAATGTTAAAAGCTCCTCAGTAGCGCATTTTAAGTGATATTACAAAATTTCAAATCAACATCAATTGTTCCAATAATTTTTTATATCGACTCACAATGTAAGTCTTTTAGATCTGAGTCTCACATCTGAGTTTTGCTATTAAATCATGTGGCGAAATGAAAAAAATCTGTCGGGAACCACTTTATCATGCAATTTCTGAGGAACAATTCAAAATGTTCTGAGATTACTATACCTGTTGAGCTGAACGTTCAAATTATAAACTAGAAATGCCAGTCTGGCATGATTTCTGCTCGTGAATATATACTTAAAGGAGTAACCGACAAAGGCTGTATCTCGAGATCCATACATGGGAGAGACTTAATTTGAATTTGACCAAAGAAAAATTGGAAATTCGAATTTTTCCTAAGTACTTTTTCGGTATTTATGCTATATTTTTTGAACGGTATGATTGATAACCTTAATTTGACTTGCACTAGGTAGCATGCAATGTAATCTTGAACTCCACTAAAATTTTTTTACATAAATCTCAAAAACAATTTCAACAATATTTTTTAAATGGTGAAATTTGACGTAACCGCTAATTTTCGAGATCCATAGATAGAAACATAAATAGTAAAAACTTATTTATTTGCATTTGGAATCTTGTCATCGGTTTGCTTCTGAATCAATTAAAAAGAAAAGAAAAATAATTACAAATTTTTTTTCAAAATACAATTGTATCTGAACTTTGAACATGTTGTGATGAAAAACTAAATGAGATGTCGAGTTGAAAACCTCCTATAATTTATGTTTTTGCGCCCGATTGCGAAAAATAGTTTTTTTTTCTCAAAACTTTTTGATACCACTTGTCGAAATTGTTTTAGCAAAACGCTTAACATGCTAAGATCAACAAATTTTTTGTGGAACCTGAACTTTCCACATATGTGCATCAAAAATTTAATCAGATATCGAGAAAACCAGTCCATAGTAGCACGTCTCTAGCGATTGCGAAAATGAGTTTTTTGTGGGAAAAGTTTTTGATAGCAGTGCTGGAAATGCATTTAATAAAATGCTGAAGATACCGAAATCGGCAAATTTAACGTGAAAATTTCATCGATTTTGAGCAAATGTACCTTAAATCGAATTTCTGACTCTATAATACTCGAGAAAAACCCATTATTAGTGGGCGTACGAAAACTAAAAATTTCTGATATTTCCTCGCAAAATGATTTTATCGGTAAAAAGTTTAAAATCGACTTTTTGGACCGGTACTACTACCGGTACCGTCATATAAAAACTTTTCGTTACCTTTTTTGACAAATTCAGACAAATAACAGTGAAACGCGTCGGTGACTGCCTTAAAAGGACGCTTGGTTAAGTAAAGCAAGCTGGCATTTATATGCTAAAGAGTACAGAAAATTATTTCTCCTGATATGAGAAGTCTGTATTTTTTAATTTGCAATGAATTGGCAGGAATCGTTTGACATTGTGCTTTATTTAAAGTTCATAAATCGGTAAAATAAAGTTTTTATGCTTTTTGAAATGCAGATAAATAAATAATAAAATAATATCCACAATTTGAATCGACTTTCAAAGACATTTATAACTAAGTAAATTTTCCCAACTAACACTTGAAAAATAACCATGAACTTTGTAATTCTTTCCGGAGTTTTTCATTGGTAAATAAAAAATTTGTAGCTTTCCAACAGAAGAAAAAGTCAAGTTCGAGAATGTTTTTTGTGTGTAATAATGATATTTTTTTTTGTCAACTTCATAAAACACAATCAAACTTAGTGTCATCTTTATTTCAAAATGTTGAGATTCAATTTGATCTGTCACAGTTACTCGATCGTCTTAGGTGAAGATTATAAAATTCATGCTATTCGTTTGATTGAAAAATTAGCGCCAAAAACAATTTCACTAAGATTTAAGCTTCTCTGACTTATTTCAACATAACAAACCCAACCTATAAGAGATTCGAAAGTTCCCTATATGAGAGTTATTGCCGATTAATTGTCGCCCTATATTTTTATCGATAATTTCTCACTAGCGATATCTTATTAATTATGCCATCACTCACAATTTGTGATAAAAAGAAATTTAAATTGTTCGTCATTTAATTATAATATTGTTTTCGGTTGAATCAACTCTGAATCATGAGTATCAAACTTAATTTACAAATTTGGCTTCTTAACCGTGACCCTTGAAAGCACGGATAAAAAAATGTGCGTAGGCATCCAAGCCTCTCTTAACGCTCTACTTTAAGCGCTATTAGCAGGAAACTCTTATAATTTCAACCCTTTATCTCTTGTTCACGATCAAGATGAAGAGCTAAATTTTCGAACACAATATTTTAAGATCGAGAAATCAGTAGTTTAAGTCTAGCAAAAAAACGTTAGAAAAACAAATTTTATTTAACCACGTCATACTACCTCATGGTAAGCTGCAGGAAAATATCTTTATCTAGATAACCGCGCAGTTGGGTAGAACAAGCACTACTCAAAACTTTTGTCTAATTTCGAATATTTCTTTGTCAGCAAAAGTCAATTTAATAATTTAAAAATATTTATAAAAAATCACATTCTTTAAGAATAATTTGAAGTTTCGATGATTTGGTGATATAATTTTTTGATTGTCAGTATACGAAAATAAATATGGCTTGAAACTATCACTTGCATGACTTGCACAAATTAAATAATTTTTAAAAAATATCACGATTTACGTACTCATATCGAAATAAAATTACTCCACATTTCACTTTTTCAAAATATTTTACACCAGAATTTCCTGAGATTGATCACGAGGGCTCCTAGTCTTATTTAAGCCAATTTTTTTATTTAATTCGGCTTTTAAAAACAACTCATCCGATAACATTCTTAGATGGCTCAAACTGAGCACAAATATTTTGTGAAAAACAAAATCAAAAAATTTAGTTCAACGGATCAATTTAATTTATCTTTTTTCTTAGATTACGAACATTGTTAAATTACTTGTTTTTTTTTAAAAATTGGTGACAATTGTCGGATTCGGACCATATTTTAGAATTAAATTATTAACCAGATATTTGTGCTCTGTTTGAGCTATCTAAGGATTCAATCGGATGAGTCGTTAGAAAAGCTGAATTAAGTAAAAAAATTTGGCTAAAAATCTAGTAAAAAAGGACCAGGAGCCCCCGTTATCCGTATATGTCGTTTTTTCCAACTAGGCTTAATCAGCTTGCCTTAATACTTGCTTGATACCATATTGTTTTCCATTTACAAGTCCAAAATTATTTCATCAGAACTGAAACTAAGGTAAAAATAGCCTCTCAAGCAACTTGCCATGAAATATAAAACTTTAATCGAAAATTGAAAAAACTTTTCTTCATCTAAATTGCTGATTTTTATCAAAAATTTGAAAGTTAAATGGCTAATGATATTTTTTCGATCATTTAAAATGATTCAAAGTTGCTTAAAAAGTTAAGCTTTTCAAAAGGCGCTGTGGCTCCAGGAGTTGAAACTATTTTTTTAAAATAAAAGGCATAATGTTAATAATTAACGGACTTTGGTCACAAAATTTTGCTGGATAGTTGATACTTTATCTAAACAGTCAATAATCTTGTTTTCTTAGTTTATGACATACAGCGGTTTACCACTTAAAGCCCCCCTAGAACTTTGGCCAAAAGGGGGGTTTTAACTGGTCAGGGGGGCTTTAAGTGGTCATAGGCCAGGGGGGGTTTTAAGTGGTCAAAAGCGTTTTGGGCTGAGAAAAAATTCTGAGAATGTTTAATTCTAGATATCTAACTTTATTTTTTTAATAAAATTGAATTTATATCTTAAAGAGATTTCATTAAACTAACATGAAAAAAGTGCAAATTAACGATAATATATTGATAATAAGCGAGATGACTAAAAAAAA
>SCLH01000365.1:452442-560039 GCA_004367855.1 Oikopleura vanhoeffeni | reverse complement strand
ATTTGAGGAGTATTTGTCAACCCTCGAACAGATTTTCAACGCCGTTTTACAAGCCGGAATTCGTTTTAACGCGAAAAAGTGTACTATTGTACAGAAATCTGCTAAATTTCTGGGCCGCATTGTTTCCAAAACTGGTTACAAAGCCGATCCTGAGTACACTCAGGCTATTCGGGATATGCCGCCACCTAAAAGATGATGATTACTTCGTTCGCTGATTGGTCGAATCCTTTGGCTCCAAATGTTTGTTGAAACCCGTGTTGGTTAAAGAGTCCGAAATTGCAATTTTGCACACTTGCTTTCGGAAATCAACAAGCTGAATCGGCAGGACAAGAAATTTAAGTGGACCGAAAGTGCCCAAAAATCATTGAACTTGATTAAGACACGATTAACAACTATGCCAGTTATAAGTTTTCCTGATTTTCAGAAATATTTTATCGTTGGTACAGACGCAAGCGAAGTAGCATTCGGATGTGTCGTTATGCAAGAACATGATGGGAAGCAAGTCATTGTTGCTGCTGCCTATTCAACCTTTTCTGCTACAGAACAGAAATTAACAAATCAGAATTTAATCTACATGTTTCGCTTTTATTGCATTTTCAAGATTTTTCCAAGTGGAAGTGATACAGAAACCGGTTAACCGTCAATAACAGGGGGCTCAATATTGCCGAAAGTTTTTTGGCAAAAAATTGCGGCGATATTGGCAAATTCGGCGATATTGGCACATTCGGCGATATTGGAACAGAAATAAATATTTTGTTCAAGAAATTAAGAACGCGTAGGCGTTCGAAATGACGTCATGTTTTTACCAATTTTTCAATTTTAAAAGGTGTTTTACAATAATATCGAATGTAAGGGATTCACCTAAATGCGTAGAATTTAATACTCCACCAAAGGCAATCAAATAAAAAATTGAAAAAACTAGATTTTGGCAAGTCAATCTTGGAAATGACGTCATTCATGACGTTCAAAAAGTAAATTGAGATATAAATCTCAGAAAGTTTGGCGATTTCGGCAAATTCGGCGATGTCGGCACATTCGGCGATATTGGCACTGGAAGTATTTAAGCTAGAAATCATGAAATTGCGTAAGTTTTTTTTGGCAAATTCTGCGATATTGGGCCCCCCCTCTATGACGCTATTCAACACTGGAAAGAAAAACCAGCTATTAGGTTTTATCTATTTAGCGGTAGGTAACCTACCGTAGGTAAAAATAATCTTTAAAAATTATTCAGATTATACATTTCAAGGTTACGAACTTCAATATCAAATTAAAAAATTACATGTTTACTCAATTCTCACAAAAAATATTTGAGTCTAAAAAATGCTCATTTTCCCTGAGCACATTGCTTTGAAGCAGCCACAATCTTGTTGTACGATAAGGAACAAAATTTGAAGAAATTTGAACCAGCAAAATAGGCAGAGAAAGAGCATGGTATGAAAAAATTTGCGAAAACGTCCACTTTTTTAAGCTTGATCGAGAATCTCGATTCGAGATATTACTTTTTTCCTTGGAATTCCAAAATTCACAGCAAGATATAGGCTGCAGAATGCCATAAGGGTCAGCAATGTTTGACTAATAACTTGCATATTTGTTTTGTTTATTACTGAGAAACATCAATTTACACTGTTTAAGGGGGTAGCAGGATGTAGGCAGACTGGCGTCATTTAACTTACGAAATGATTAGTTGTTTATTTTTTTTGTGCTTTATCGTTAGCTGAACCGAATAAATGTGTATCAGCTCATAAGATTATTTTTATCTATTTTAAGGCAAGATTTGAGTTTGAACTTATTTTTTGAATTTCGTAAATTTCAAAAAAATTCAAATTATTATTAAAATTTCACGCATTTTTTACCCAAATTTTTTTGTTTGTTTTCAAAATATGTGATAAAAAAGAAAACAAAAAGCCACTTTAACTTTTCCATGCATTTAACATATTTTCTGAATGCTGTTTAAAAAAATCATAACATGTTTCATTTGTCATTTTTGTCGCCTTTTTTTAGAAATATTATGAAAAAATTTTAGCAGATCAAGTTAAAATATTTTATTAAAGTTTTTTAAATTCTTCTTGAAAAATCATACCGAATCAGTTGTGTTATTGTCTGGTGTCTATTTGATTTCCGTATATCAACCGATGGTAGGGTCAATCGAATATGTTTCTGAACTACTGATGAAATTTACAACACTTGCTTGTGACACCGGTTTTGTGCCATTTGGCACGCAATTTATGAAAATTTATTTTTTCACAAATCTCTATAAAATTGCGGGTGTAAATAGGCTACTTTACTTTTTAAAATCAGGATAATTTTCATATTTAAACTCAATTGAAGGTCAATTTTTTTTCCTAAAAAGCTGTTTTTCTCTTTTTTCATGGAAAAAAAACTTTCATATAAAAGAAATTTTTTCATGTGTCTGAAGTTTATAAATATCGCCTTTAAAAAATACCACATCGGGTCAAGTTTGAAATGGAGTTGTAATGAAAAGTGGTTTTTGATATTTTTACAGATACTTGAGTATGTTGAGAAATTAAAAATATGAACGTTTGCAAGAATGAACACTTTTATTGAAGATAAAAAATAAAGGAGAAAATTTTCACATTTTTTTTTTCAAAAATCACTCCGAAAAAATGTACCAATCTGCTACATCGCTTCTACCCCCTTAATACTGAACTTAACCGCAAAATATTAATCATATTGTGGTCAAAAAACATTTTATTTCTTTTATTTTATTCAAAACTTTCTTCGATATCAAATTTGTTGTTTTTTAAAGCGGAATTTCAAATTATTTTAACCCTTTTTTTGGATAAATTTGTAAATTTTAAGCACTTTATTAAATAATAACTTTTTTCGGTGTAAAAAGTCAAAGTTTGGCAGAAATATGAGAAACTTACTTTGCATTCTTATCAGTGTTTGCAATTACTAACGCTACATCAGCATTATATCCAGACGAGATAAAAACTTTAGACCCGTTCAAAATCCAGTCGTCGCCATCTCGAACAGCATTAGTTTTTATCGCCTGAAGATCACTTCCACCACTGGGTTCTGTCATAGCTGTCAATTGGTTATAAAAATGTCCCTCATACTTTATATCCTTTTCTCAATGGAAGTGACTCTTATAAGCAAATAGGGTATCACAACCGTTTAAATTTCGGCTTTTGGGACTCATGAGTTATGACTAAAATGACTTATTGATTCAAAAAAATCAGAAAACTTTTGAGATTAAAAATTTCGAATTAATTTTCAGTTTTGATACCACTCTTAGTATGTGGAGTCATTCTGAAGTATATTGAACTCGATCGGATGAGTCGTCTCCAAAACCGAAATGTACGGCCTCAGTTATCTCGTTGACCGGGTTTTTTCCTCCTTAAACAAAACTCGATGGTGATTGGTCAATATTTGGAATGACCGTATGTGATTGGTTCATGTTAAGGGAAGAAAAAAGCGCGATAAATAAGAAATCTCAGACTGTAAACGGCTTGGACACCTTTTTTACTAAAACCAATAAATTTGGTTGATAAAAGGACTTCAATTTCGCCATTTTTAATGAATTTGATCTCATGAATTTCAAATTTTTATTCCAGCTAAAAACTGAGTTAATTTTTTAGGCAATTTTCATTTTTATCGTGCATCAAATTTTATGATCGAAAAAAAGAATAAAAAACTACAAAATAATTTCAGAGATTCTAAAAATTTTTTCTTCCATAGAAATAAAAGTTTTCCATCAAAATATATCCTTTTCCTAAACATCCAATTTTTTGCTTCTTCTAAAATCGTGCAATGTATTTTCGATCTGATCATCAGTACCATAATGAGCAACATAAGGCATGACTAAATCTGATTGCAAGTTGAATAAACCAGGAACCATATTATAAATCTGTTCCTCCAAACCAATTATATTCGAATAAAAATCACCACCATGACCTCCTTTTTCCACAGGTTGCTCAATTCCGATCAATCCTTGTGCACCAACCTCAAGCCAAAAATCTCTGTCGACAAAACCTTAAAATTCAGATCCAAAAAGTTAAGTTCAATGATCGCTTTTTTAAGAAATTGAAACAGCATCAAGGTGTCCGAGGTCAAATTTGTATTTTTCAGATATTCTTTCGAAATTACACTGTCACGAAATATACAGTACATTATGTACTGTCAAAGGTTCAGAATTCTTTCAGACGAAAACACAATATGTTTTTACCCAAAGGTGGCCATAAGTCAAATTAACGAAGTTCGGGCCCCTTCGCTTCAAAGTGTATCTTCCATCAAACATTTTTTGTTCAAATTAAATATTTTGAAATTTTGATATTTCAGAAAAAAATCGTCGAATAAAATTAGGGCATATGTCGATTTTGGAGTTTGAAGGTTTCTACAAAATTGACCTTATTTATGGTCATGATTTTTCTCAAACTGCATCAGATTATCTTATTATGAGTCTCAAAGGTTGCCGACCTTTTTTCGACCAGTTGTTTGTTACAGCATTTATAAATTTGAGTATTTTTTAACATTAAAATTTTTGAGGTTGAAAGAAAATATTTTGAGTTCATTATTAGAAATTCTCACCTTGTTCTTCCCATTTATTGACTCTGGATCTATCGACAGATTTATAGAATTTTCTAACACTTTCTCTCATAATATCATGGTCTTCATTGAGAATTTTTCTAGCGCCAATATCCATGAGTGTATCCATTTGACTCGTCTCTGGTCTCGAAGAGTAAAAACATTTTTGTGTTTTTAATGTGTTTCTGACTATCTTTAACATTTTCAAAAAAAAATAAAGATAATTTGCAATGCTTTGATTTTTTATTTTTTGCCAAAAGATCAAATATTTCTTGAGCAAACAAAGTTTTATTATCAATAAATTTGCTTGCATTACGCATATTTTTGTAATGCATGCAATAATATATAAAATGATAGTTGTAATATATATAATTAAAATAGTGAAAATAAAACAAATTTATGTGGATTATAAAAAAATAAAAGCACTATTTTACATGAGGTAGCTTTTTTTTTAAAGGGACCCCCCCTGTAGACCAAACGTTAAGAGATATCGGGAAACGGTTTTTTGTATCCGATAGCTAAGAAGATTTTAGCCGAAGAGAAAAAAAGCTACCTGAGTAATGCGTTGGTTTTCAGTTTTAAATTTGACTTTCAGAAAAATCAGCGGCGTTGCGTGCAGATTAAATAATAAAGTTCAACTTTTTATTTCCAAAAATTTTTCTCAAGCTCACGGACAGTGAAATTCACTGCAGACGAGTCGGGTTGATAACACAAAACAATTAACTCGGTGTGATAATTCTAGCGATCTACTTTTGGAATATAAAAACCCATTATTTTATCAAATATTGAAACAAAAGAAATATTTTTTTATTACACAGGAATTCAGGATAAATATTTTTTCAAGCAGCTTCAGATCGAAAATAAAGTTCGTCTTCTAATTCGAGTTATCAAATGGAATACAAAATAAACGGCATTTATTCTTATAAAAGTTCAAATCATTTTTAAGTTCAAGCCATTTTATTATCGATTCAAAGAATTTTCTTAAGAACACGGAAAGTTGAATTAAGAAAATTAATCGTGTACAAAATTTGTACTTCAAATATCCGTAATCTATATTCTCAAGGATTAAATCACTCAGTATAAAGACAGTGAATTACTCCACTCGTAATAAGCTCTTGCTTTTTAACTTCGGAATTGAACTTCAAAAAAAAACTTCATTGTTTCACAAGAATTTGTCAGGAGCGAAATTTTGATCATAATTTAAATTGTCGAGGTCAATAAACTTCAAATTTTACTTCTACATCTTTTCAGTTAGATGAATAAATTTATTTTTTTATAACTCTACTTCATCCTCGGGATCGTTTGTTAGCAATTGCCTATAAACTATTGTTGGTGGTCTTATACGTTTACAAAAAATATAAATTGTAAACATTATAACAAGCACGACCAAAATCATCATTGCAACTTAAAATGGGTTTAAATGTTTTTATTCATCAGAATGAGACATTTCTACTGTGGTGGTGGCACTACTACCACCGTGGTACCAACAAAACGCCTTTTTGTCAATTTTTCTTCAAGACAGTTAATCATCCGAGCATTAAGACAACACTTTCTTATCTATGTTTACATTTTCCATTGGAAAAATTGTCTTCAATCAGGAATAACGAATTAAAAACTGAGTTTATCAAGGGTGGACCAAAATTCGAGTTCTTTTTCAGTCAAAAAATAAAGACATTTTTTCAAATTCGTCACTAGCATTGTTAATTTTAAGTGAATCATACTATAAGTATAATATTTTATTATCATCAATTCAACAAGATTGATATAGTTTTCATGAATTTTATGCTTCGATTATCAATCGAAGCAAATACTTTATCCAAAAATAACGATTAAAAAGTCATCAGAAACTCATTTTTCTGTACGTTAGTTGCAACATTTCGACATATTGTATGTTTTGAAAGCAAACTGGGCCAAAAATCTTTAATTTTGGAATTTGGGGGGGGTGCTCAAAATAGGGGTTTGAATGACCAATTGCCGAAGTAATACAAATTGTTCGACCAAATATGACTTATATGATATAAGTTATATATCTGATATATTTAAACAAAAATTCTGCATCCTGAAATAAATTAAAAATACGTAACGTAGGCAGAGTAGTTATCTCAGATAAACCAGAAAAGTTTTGAAAAATAATCATAGATTTGGCTTCAGCATCGAAAACTGTATTTTGACCATATTTGAGGGGTCTCAATCAAAATGCATCTCCTCCGTGAATTTGAAAATACACACATTCGAAACCAACATGTATTTGTAGCTGATAATTCCGTGCAGATCCCCTATATTTCCTAACTTATTTTCAACGAAATATTTTTGAACCCATCAAAAATTGTTTTCTGACTATTTTTCTTAATTAATATACTCAAATATTGTGATTGGCATTATCATCCTTAAGGAGCCATTAAAAATAGGGTATTTTTTTGGCTTCATTTAGCGACGATCACCCCAAGGGCTTCAGCAAAACACGGGAAAATCAAGGGTTAAATTTCAGTTTGAAAATGAACATTCAGGTTTAATTTTCATACCAGTAACAATACATACGTTGAAACTTCGCATAACCTCACATTTGTGACGTTGATTAGCTTCATATTTTAGAATCCGTAAAATAAAAATATGGGGCTGTAAATCCGGACCACCCTTAATAATCAGATTATCGAATTTTGCATATTAAATTTTAGAAGTGAGCATTACATTTAAACCCTGACAATGATATGATATGGATTTTCTTTTCTGAACTTAGTTACTTCAGATTTTAGTATATCGAAATCGAAACTATTTTCATTCTTCTCTGTTCTAGTGATTTCCGTGATGTTGACATCATACTAAAAATATTTCATTCGTATCCTGAATACAGGGAAGGCCTCAATAGAACACGTTGACAAACCAGTGGTATTTGTCCGGATGGGCGGAAAAAATTGACTTGATTATTCAACCAGGTCAAGTCAAGGATTTTTTGTTCCGAGTATTCGAACCATCAAGCATTTTCGGATCATTTTTGGATGCAATGTCCATTTTTGGATCCGCAGGCGTACAACGTGTTTACTTAAAAAATTAAACATGCGAATACAAAATATATTTATTTCCAATTTAAAAAAACTAAGTATCGCCAAACGATCACGCATTTTTGGGAAACGCGCTATGAATAATTAGCGGCGGGAACCTCAAACATAAAGAATTGAAAAGCCTTATTTTGGCGATTCTTACCTTAAATACCATGTGAGGCCTGAGTTGAGCCACAAATATTGATTTTCCATCCTCTGATAAAGCAATGTCGTGGGGTGTTTCCATTTTATTTTCTGTATTGAATTTATTCAAAATTTCACCATCAATTGACATCGAAAAACCATCCACTGGAAAGTTATTTTCACCAGCACCATTTACTAAATAAATTATTATCTGAAATTAATAAAAATTGTTTTAGACTTTGTATTTTTTGTAGACTTGAAACTAAAACTCATTTTCTTTTAAACAGCTTGGTAATGCGAAACGCGAAACGTTGCAGAGAATAAATCATCAGAAATTATTATCTGATTCCAAAAATCAAGAAAATTTTTATTATTTCAACGAATATTTGCTGAATTATTAATAAGTCATTTTCTGACCATCTATAAGAATAAAAAACTAGTACCCAAATGCTTGTAATTGTCCATATTTAAAAACAAATTAACTATAGTGAAATTTAAAAAAAATTTCATTGACCGCATTTAGGGACGACCACCTTCTCAAGGGGGTTTTGTCGATTAGTTTTATTTGGAAATTCACAAGTGATATATAGTCCATTTCATAAAGGGCTTATTTTTCGATTTTTGATGTCAAGAAGGCTTGTTTGGTTATATGAGATGAAAAATTTGACAAAAATTTTTTAAAAAGTGTCGAACATAAGAAAATTTTTTGCTCTCTAGCGCTCGAACGGCTCATAATAAGACCATAGTTTATTATACAATTTTCAGGACAATGATACTTGGAAATCTTTTGTTGCTATTAACAACTTGGTGCGATGAAAGGTATGAAATAGGATCAAGTACATTTCTTCTTTTAGTATCAATCTTATCAAATATTCGAGTGTACGTTATGTTTTTTTACCTAGAAATAATGATGCAGTCTTTGAACTGTAAGTAGTAGCATAAATATTTGGTCCAATTTGTACGTCAGAAAGAGTTTTGACAATCGACTTTTTTCAAGATGAACAAAAAATTTACTTTCTGCAAAAAAGCTGAGTCATATAAATCGCATGCAATAGATAACTACAGGAAACCTGAAACAAGGCCACGACTTAAAGCTCCTAATGATCAAAGTATGATTATCATAATTTGAAAACCGGACTTCGAGATTTTTTAAGCCGGATAAAGATTATGGCAATCTTTGTTCTCCTTTACTTTGTGGCAGGATTAAATAATTGTATCCTTCCATTTTCGCGATCAGAAACAAAAATTTGTCCTGCTGGCCCTTTACTCAAATCATGCACGATATCAAATTCGAATTTTTTCAGTTTTCCATGTTGACCAAATTCTTCTAGATATATAAAGTCTTTGATGGGATTACAGAAAATTGACCCTAAAAAATGACAAGTTTAAAAATTCACACAAATTTAATAAAAAATATGAAAATTTTCGAAAATTAAAAGTTGATAATGATAAATTTTGTAGTCAACTTCTGATACGGAGAAAAAACAACCCTCACATACAATTTCCTAGTATTTGAAGTCACGTGTTCATCAAAATCACTTCATTTAAAAAAATCGAGCATCGATTTATGTGAAATTCATTTTGTTAGAACAAATAAGAAAATTTAAAATGCAATGAAAATAAAAACTGAAAGTCATTATAAAAAGTGATATTTGTACGGTTTTGTTTGGTTTGCAAAAACATTTTATTTTGAAAAAAAATTATCGTTATATATCCCTTCATCACACTTTGGTTAGAATGCGTAGCCACAACGTTCAAATCACACGTTAAAAGGTGTGGTGGGATATGTACGAAAAAAAATCTAAAATTTTTTTGATTATTTTTATCAGCAATGTTTCGTTCAACACTCTCATAATCAGATTTGTAAATCCCAATTCTTTGGAATATCTGACAATTCTTGAATTACAATAACCATCTGACACATAAATGTCATTTGTAGCATCGTCAATCAGAACATCGGTTGGCTTACAAAATTTATAATCAGCTTTTCCTGGCGATAAATAATCCCCAATCGTTTTAATCAGGTTTCCATTCAAACCAAATTTATATATTTGATGTGTTCCAACGTCAGTCACCCAAATATCATTATTGTGTGCAGTTATCCCATGAGGCATATAAAATAGATCTTTTCCCCACTTTTGAAGTACTTGGCCAGAGGTTCCATTAAGTCTTTTCAGATCAAAAATGAAAGAAATGAATGATTTTATTTTATTCAGTTAATTTACTAAGCCTACCATGTTCAACAAGCAGGAGTTGATGTAATTTATTTTCGGAACAGTCGAATATATTTTTAATTTGCAGTACACAGTGCAATTACGATGAAAATAAACTGAATTCAGTATTATCATGCGTTATCATAACGCCGGTATAGTAACGGTTTCTTCTTTAATTATAATCATTTTAACCAATAAATAATTAATATATTTCTGTCCAAAATTCAAACGACAATTAATGAACCTGTAGTCTAGAATTTAAAAAAATATTTCCAAATTTAGATTAAAATGAATTTGGAATAATATGAACTCAGAAATTTAAGTCCAAATCTCATTTTCGGCTTTATTTCAAGGTGTCTCGCCCGTTTAATGCTCATCAATTTATGATCTTTCCTGACAATACAGTCCATCTTGATTGGATATTCATATGTGATAGTATTATCATAATTAAAAGCTTTATAATCCCATTTATGATTACCTCTATGGAACGTCCATACATGGCCATCATCATCAGTATCAACTCCGGCAACTTTAAACAGAGATTGACAATAACTTCAAAAATTACATACTAGTAGTTGAGTTTCAAATTTCTTATGGCTCTGGCTGGACAAGGTCTGAGGTCAAATCGTTAAAACGAAGGAAAAATAATTGCCTCTATTTTTTGGTCGGCTCAAAAACCTATACTAAACCTATAGTAAAAATGAAAAATCAACCATTAGTAAAAAAATATTTTATACGTTTGTTGTTAGTTCAATTCAGTTTTGCCACAGTTTTTGAACTAAATTAACCTCCACCTGCACGAGATGTCCTACCCCCACCTGCACGAGAGTGTTTCAGAACATACACATAGTTAGGGTGCGCACCGGTAAAAGTAACGAGATAACTACAGTAGTTGATTACAAATTCTTTGACCTCACGGAGGTTGTTGACCAGAAAAAAACGATTCCGGGCACAAAAAAAAGTTTTTGGCCATCTAGTGGTCAGAAACTGACTTTTTAAAACGCCCATTTAGAGCACTAACTTCGATTTGAGCATACAAAACTCCATTTACTTGATTTTCAGAATTAGGGACAATTGTCACAATACAATTTGCTACCTTGTAGATCATTAACTTGTTCCTGTACTGTTTTAACAGCATTAAACAAAAAATTGCATCCAAATAATGCATTCCGGTCTGATGACGAATTTCTAGAACTTACCAAAATTCTTTAAATTAAAAATAAGGGGAACTATCGGGCGTGTGTTCCGATATATCAGCGGTGTGTTCCATATTCCGCCGGCCAAAATGACACTTCCCCAAAATACTTTTGGTCTCTGTGTTCTGAAACACGCTTGTGCAGGTGGAGGTTAATACGAATTTGAAAAATTGACTGACTGATAAGCTTTGTGGTGTTAATCTCTGGCTTCTCCCAGTCCAATCTGTGGAGTCCATTTTGATGGAATTATATCGATTAATTTTGATGTGATCTCTTCATCAATAATCCCTGCCATATCTAATTGTGTACTCTTATCTGGAACTTTTCTTAACGAGCTTAAAAATGGTCTCAATCAGTGATTAAAAAATAACCTTGCGTTTTTTTCAAGGACTTTTAATTTGGATAATGAAATTATTTTTAAATTTTCGACTAAAATTGATTAATTCCATTTCTTGACGAATGATTTATAACATTTGGAATCGAGGGTTTCGGATATCCATTTTTCAAAGCTTTGGCTGAATCGAGGCCACCATATCCAGGAAAAGGGCAAACATCATTTACTGACTCAGGCAAATTTCTAAAGAAAACATCTGGTAAAAAAGTTGAATAAATCTGTAAAAATGAATTTATGATATTAAAAATAGGACAATTTCAAGCTGAAAATTCTTGCTGACACAACAATCGTGCGATATGTATTACTTCAAGGTCATCTTTATTCATCAATCGTTTAATTAAAGAATTCACAAATTTGTAACATTTGGCATTTCAGTTTGACACAGAATCAAATTTGAAAATTAGGTTACTTAAAAATCATAATCACAAATATGGTTTTCGCGTTTAAATTTAACTAACTTTAAAAATTGGATTAAAAAGTTAATTACCTTATATGTTGGTCATTATGAAATCCCCAGCAAGATAATCCACTTAAAGGGTTGTCAGTGACACGGACTTTATACATTAAATACATATTGCACATTTCATCACTTCGTTCATGACCAACTTATTTAGGGTTTTAAACTTGAAAAATAAAAGCTTATTGCTCCTGGTTTCGATTTGATCCCAAGTTTTTTCATGGCTGATTCACACTCATTACAACTATAAAAGATTACAACATTTATGAATTACACCATGATTGATATCACGGTTAAAATAGCAAGGCCCAAAATGTTTAAATTTAGGATTAAAATAAAGAAAAAATGTGATGGTGACCTCCCACAAAAATAATCGTAAAGAGAAAATGTAAAATTCTAGCGTGGTAGTCTTAAAATTTTGATCGAAACTTTTATGGTTTTCACTTGAGTATCTCAGAATTGTTTTGAATGAATTAATTACTATGAGCTGATGTCAAAACTGACGTTTATCAGCAAAATCATATCCTCCGATTTAAATTTTGTGAAATTAAAAAAAATTTGAATGAAAATGTTTTTCTACATTTCGTCGTTTTTAAGTTTGTTAACCCTGACCTTGAATATAAAAATCGTTTTTATTAAAATATGTACAAGTTGCTGAAACAAAATCTCCAGGATTAATAACTATTGATCCTCCAACGCGAGGAAAAAAGGCTTGTGGCCATTGAGGATTTCCTTTACCGATCATTTTGAATTCTTCGGAAGAATATCGATATCCAGTTATTACCACTCCACTTCCGTGTGCATGAGTTCGAAATGCAAAAACCTTTATTAAATGGGTGTCAGTGAAAAACATAAACAAAATAAAATATAGAAAATTTTAAATACCGAAAAAAATTTCAATTTTGAAATTCAAAATTTGCTGTTTTAAAAAATGGAAAATCAGAAGTTTTGTCAATGTTACAATGTAAGTTACATACAATACCCGAAAGTGTTTGATTTATGATTATTAAAATTTTCGGGCGACATGGACTTTTGAGAAATCGGGACCCTTTTTCTCAAACAATTTGAAAATTTCACCTGTCATATTTCAAAACTAATCGACCTGTTTTCTTGTCCGTCATTATAAAGCTCTTCATTCCAAATATATAATGTAACCGTTGAATGGCCAGATTTCTAAGCGATATCTTAGGGAAAGAAATAATTGTGACAGATTTGTCCGTTCAGCGTTCGTATCGAATATAATATATCCCTTTATTACACTTAGCTTAGAATGCGCAGCCACTACTCATTTTAACGTGTGATTTTAACGTTGTGGCTACGCATTCCAAGCAAAGTGTAATAAAGGGATATGAAATATATGATTTAATGTACTTTTTCTTTTGGACAACTAAAAACATAACAAATTGCCGAAAAATAAATATTTATAATAAGAAATTCATATTCACCCATATCTATTGGGTTATCAGTGAATGTGCAGCCCGCGTTGACATTATAATATTGTTTCGGTGGCACTTCGAAATAGTTTGATCCAATGAGGTATACTCCGACCATGAATTCTTTCATGCTTTCAGTGTATTCAATTTCAATGCCAGTGAAAAAATCGGTTCCTTCAAATGCATCCTTTATGAATCAAAAATAATGATATATTTGCAAGAATATTAAACTGTATACTGAATTATAAACAGAGTCCTAAGAAATTACAATTAATCACAACTAGTGAGTCATCATAAATTTATGTCTATTTTTATACAGTAAATACTGTAGTAAATACTTCTTGGAGATGAGAACATGAAACACGCTGTAACTGATTCTAAATTAACTAATTCTAATTAATATTCTAATAATTTTTTCAAAATTTTGTGGAAGTGATGAAAATTTTAAAAAGTTGAAGAGCATTGATTGCTCAGCAATCATAAAATTGAGAGTTGAGAGTCGTCAGTGAATTTTAATTTTTATATTTGTACTTCAAAACCATATATTATACCTTGAACACAAGACAAAATCAATTTTCACATATTTTCAAAGTTAAAAAAATACTCGCAGGCACTTTTTATCACCAACGTCGAATTAAATTCTATTTTTTTTGACAACATTTAGACAAAAAAATACTTTCCAGCCATATATCCATAAAATAAAGTGGATTCATTCCTTATAATGAGCTTCAATTTTAATAGAATCGATTCCTGAACGATCGCCTATGCGTATTCCAGAGTCGCTCGGCAAAACCAAAGGCCCTGCTGCTTTTGCCCAGGCATAAATTATTTGAGGCTCCCTGCATGGTGCATCCAGTGTAGAAGTCACCTTTGAAATGTCTTATCGGTTCAAAATATACTCTCGCGGCATGTCTTCCATATCACTTTATGACTCGACATGAACTTAAAAATCTCGCCAGTAGATTTCTTCGAATTGAATAGAGAAAGTAAGATTTTGCAATACTGCTGGACCTAAGTGACGGCTTTATCCAATTTGAAGTTTACGACTTGACTCGGTAGTTGCATGATTTTTAAGCCCTTGTCGAGTCTCACTGGGAGATCATGACAACTTTGATATTTTTGGATGATTTAAAGATTTTTATTATGTACTGTATATGCAAATGAGAAACTAAAAATCATTATAAAATATTAGAAATTTGAAAGATAAAATTATTCCAACTTTAAGGAAGTGAAATAAAAAAAATTTCGAAGTAAGAACAAAAATAAAGTCTGAATATTTAAATTCTCATTATTCATTAGGAATCGATTCCTGGAATAGTTGAACTACAACCGTTAACCACCATGTGATGAACCTTGGAGTCAAATAACGGGGAAATTTTTGTAATAAAATAAGTTTTTTCTCCAATGATTTTTCTGACAGGAAATACTGTTGATAGATATTCGTCATTCTGTGATGTTTTAGCGCCATTCATCTAAATAAGGTTTTTTATACAATAATAGATTCGAAAAATGGATTGATGAAAAAATTTTTAGAATTTATCCCAAAGTTGGGAATCCTGAAATTATAATCAAATTTCGAGAAACTTAAATCGAATCCCATTGCTGCAAAAAATGAATGCTTACTGTTTGAGTTCTTTTATTGAATGACAAAGTTCAAGTGTTAAATTTGTTTGCCAAAAATTCAAGCTTTTTGAAAAATAAGTTAAAGAAAATTTATATCGAAGATATATTATACCTAAAAGTACAAGGTTTAGAATATCAAACATTAAACCTGTGCGTTGGCTACGACTGGTAACCCCGCTTTCGCTATCTTGTGTGGGGCTGATAAACACTGAATAAGTGACGCTTTCGTTGTGAACTTACCCATTTATAGTATTTGAGTTTAGTTCGTGGCACGAACTTTGTGCTTTGAAAGGAGCTTAATTCGAGACCTACAATTGTCAACTTATTATGAAGCAATTTAAGATTGAATTTCAGTCAATTATCATGATTAGAAAATTTTAAACAAAATTTTTTATAAATAATTCTTGTTTTTGTTTATCTGAAAACTGAACTGAAGATATTTCTTACATCGAATTACTATAAGTTGGCCGTCTAAACCTCCTTACACCCAGAAACGATAACTTCGCCTCACACCCAAAAGCCTATCTAAAGGCACTACTTTGAGCGCGTATCACGGGAAACTGGGAGAGATATCAATTTACTTATTGGTGACTGATTGGGATCAAGGATAGACTCAAATGAATAACACGTAACATTTTTAAATTTCGAAGTTTGTAAATTAGATAACTGCGAGAGAAAAGAGAGGTTTACTCACCTTGTATTTCTTGAATAGCTATACATTTTTTACAATAACATATAAGTTACTAATTAACTTTAGCTATTTATAGCTGGCCTCGAATTTGAAATATGATATCTCGATCGCTTACAAAACAATTATTCATAACGCCGCGCGTCGAAATATATGCAGTAAAATGTGAAAATATTGCTAATCGGCTGAAAACTTTAAATCGGTACCACCTTATGTTCTACATTTGATCGATTTGTCTTTGTCGGCTTTATTTGGGTTGAATTGCAGTTTAATTCATTCGAGAAATAATTTTTTGAAATTTTTTTTTTTCTCATTATTTTGAGTTTCATAAAAATCACTTGTGAAAAAATTATTCTTCGTATATAGACTGCAGATAAAATAAACTAATATCAAAATAATTCTCAAGTACTTTTCTAAAAACTGGCTTCCTCAGAAATTCAATACTATGTATCATTTTCACACAATTAATTTTTTAAGAAATTTTGGCGAAAATTTCAAAAAAAAGTATGAAGTAATAACTCTTGAACGGCTAATCGTATAAAATTTTCAACAATATTTTTGGAAATAAAATAGCAAACTCTATGACATATTTGAATTGTAGATCTGTGACGATGTTATTTTTGGGCCGTTTTGGGTCCCGAAATTTTTTTTCCTTTAGATAGTCAAAGGGTGTGAGGAGGTCAACGATAAAGTATATGTGTGTATATAAACAGATCGAATTAAAAAAAAAATCTTAAAAAAAAATAAACACAATTATTTGTTGAGTTTTAAGGAATCATTTCAATTTATTAAAGTGTTGACAGCCTACGCAAGCTTATTGGCCCCTGATTAGTCAGATAGAAACTTTGCACATTGAAATAGTTTTTTATAAACTAAACGTTAAATTTCAATAAGGAGGTTAATATAAGCAAAAACAAAAAGTATTTCACTCATTAATAAATGCAGCTCAATTATCAAGAGACTTTTCAAACTATTCACCTGTAACTTCACTACTCCAGCATTGATTTTGCTAAAGGCCGCTAGAAATAAAAATTTCATTATTTTATTCGTCATTCTGATTTCTTGAATATTTATCGTTTCTGTTTATCAAATTATCTCTTATTTATTAAAGAACATCTTCTCAAGTTATATTTATCGGATAACTTGAAGTAGATAATTATTTGAGAATTCTCTACGGGACGGTATTATTGGTCAGTGAAATGCTAGGCGTGGGTAGCCCTGAATAAAGGAACGTCCAAATAAAAAAAGCACTGATTATACTCCACAATTGATTATTCTGATTTTGACGTCACTTGAATAATAAATCCTATTTTTAATAAAAAATATAATTTAGGCTGAGAATGACGTACGCTTAGCGATTTATAAAAATTTTCGAAACTTTTGCGACCCTTGATTCGATGGCGCATTTCGATCGAATTTTTTCTAAAAAGTTTTTTCAAATGGAATTAAGAAGACCATGCAGCTAAAAGTAAATTCGGAAAAGAAAAATTTGCCTTGCAGTGATGAAAAATTGAACAAAAATTTGTTGAAAACTAGACAGCATTTTCAATTTTTTTACTTGTCCCTAAGTTTGAAGAAAATAAAACGTTGAAACTTATAATTTTTGATCGAGATATGGTAAAATGCTTAACCCTTAGAAGCTCCGAACCGACTAATCGGCTTTGAAAATTTTAAACTCTCTCAAAATAAGAAGAAAAAAAGCTGTAAACAAATAATGAGCAAACCCAACATAGAGTTTTGCCAAGGAATCCAAAAAATGAACTTAAAAAATTTTTCGATGATTTGTTCAAATTTTTTTAACCTTACTTTTTTCCTCAATTTCGCCGAAAAAGTTAACATCGCTGATCCTTAATCTGTGAACTTTCAAAATTTCTGAGGATATCAGTTTTAGGAAAGGGTTCTGGAATCTTCCACTGAAAACATGAAACACTTAACTGTTATACTGAACTCTTTTATTTTTTGTGAGTGATTATTCGAAAAAACTGAAAATATAGAAAATCTAGACTTTAACAAAAAGACTTTTTTAAAAGAAAAATAATACTCATTTTGTATCTTATTTCATTCTACAAAACTTTTTGAGGTTGGCATGATAAATCAGGAATATTTACGTAGGGTTTGACAACGAAATATACAGTAGCTGACCAAATAGGGCTGTCAAATTCAGATTTATGCAAAAAAAAGTTAAAAATAAGGAATTTTAAAGTACCAGTATCGTGTTCCTTAAATAATTAAGAGCAGAAAGGGGCTTATGGCGTTTTGAAAAAATTACTCCATGGAGTCTAAAATTGAAACAAAAGTCCCAAAATTACCGATTGATCTATCAAATATAATAAATAGTAATAATATAGTTTCCTTGTAAATTTTAAATGTTTTAACGATATCGTTTCATAAATTTGAAATTCAACATCTTCATCAGATATATCGTCGGAGTCAGAATTTAGCTCTGTTCATTATATTTGATACAAAGATCCTCAGATCAGCTTCTGTCAAATTAGCATTTTTCATAATTTTATTCTTTATGTTTTCTAATGTGTTTTAAATTACAAAAATCAATATAAATACATTTGAATTTAACGCCACTATGTATTATATATAAATATCAGCTGATTATGACAACGGTTGAATTATTTAGATACCCACTGAGTAACATCCGCACAGCCGTGTTTTTTGTTACCTAGTTTTTGATTCGATTTCCGACAGCTTTAATCAATCATCGAAAATTTTTTTTCACACTCAAATAATTATTTTTTCAAACTTTCAGCCGCGTATCAAGGTGTGAAAAGTTGAGCTACGAGAAAACGGAGAGAGATATTTTGAAATGGAAAGCAGGACTAGAAAGCCAAGGTTCATTAGTTAGTTCAGGAAAATATTTTTTGAAAATTTCCTGATTTTTCGTGGTAACCATAACTAAAAGTCTTTTTTGGCGCTCTTTTTCCTTACTTTTAAGATAAATTTTTTAAATCTTTCCATTATTACATCATTTTGGCCTCCGGCTTTAACTTGAGTCTAATAGGAGATTATTCGGATTTGTAGTTATCACAAATAAGCTTCAAAGTCGGACCGAAAATCGGCTTGGAGCCCCACCGATTTATTCGATTTGGAGCTTCCAAGGGTTAGAGACACAAATTGAGGAGAATACAGCTTTTGCATATCGCCATAGAAAAGCTACGCAATTTTAAGATTTTTAGCTTTATTCCTGTCAGGACCCATATCGCCGTGAAAGACAATATCCTTTTCCCAACGGAACTCCATCTCAAAATCGTTTACTATCTCTATAGCGCGTGTTCGAATCCTACTGATGTTGTCTGAGTGATCGTCTTAGTAATTGCTTGAGTGATTACACACCGATAATATTTAGCGGTCCCATTAACAAGACCCTNGTGTTGGAATTTTTATTTCAAATTTCTTTGGGGGTGTCATATTACAAAATTAAATTTTCCAGATCTAGTTTTAAAATTTCTATTTGATCTTGTTTGATGGAGTTCGTAATTCAACACATTATGGTATTGTTAACGCGTTTTTTCAATTTTAAACGACGAATAATAAGTTTTGTCCCCATATCGTCGAAAGTGCCAATATCGCCGTTTATTTCTAGGACAAAAATTTCGGTGATATTTGGCCTCCCCCTGTAGGCGTGATTTCGAAAAATATCTTTCACTTATTTGGTTCTTCTCTTGATTATAGTTTCGTTAAGAAGTCCATTTTTCACAAAAACTTGGGCGAGATATTAATAAAGTTTAAGTAGACGAAAATATGCAAAAAACGGTCTTTAATTTTCTTAGGAATTATAAGTTCAATGATTCGGAGCCTTCTGACCTTCAAAATTGTCAATTTTGCATATGGATTCAGTCGAATGATCAAGAAATAAAAAAACTTCTAATAAAAGCAGCTTAACATTTCAAACAACGTAGTTTTTGGTGATTTTTATTATCGAGCTGAATGAATTAGATGAAGACAATCGAGCTTGTAATTGTTACAGTCTAGGGGAAAATCGAATGATGATGCATCATTGATGCGATCTGAATTTGCATTCCAGTTATTAATTAATAACAAAAGAAGGTCCAAACATCCCGTCAGTTTTATTTCATTAAAATTTGCAACCATAAATAATAATAAAATAAAATAATTAATTAATTAATAATTTGCAACCATTGATAATCCAGACAATTTGTCACTTTTTGACGATTAGTTAACTCCATCTTATTATTAAATCAAATTAGAATTTTGCAGACTAATAAAATTAAACTTATTAACCCCTCACAAGTTTTGGCTGGTAGAAATTTTCGAAAAAAGAGCTATATCAATAGATATTTGAGAACAGAGAGAAAATCAGAGAATGAAATTCACACTTTGGAAAGAACGCAGAGAACAAAAACAGGACTGGTTATGTCTTGACAAAATTTAAGCAGTAGAGTTCAGCGTATACTCGCAGGTTCACGCAAAACTCAAGTCACGCACACGCTCTAAAACATAGTATTTTTACAAACATCGGGCGTATAGTTCTATATTTCCGACTTAATTTCATGAACCAAAGCACATTTTTTCTGAAATCGTTAGTAGTCGAGTGGTCACAGTTAAATACTATAAATGTTCTTTTTGTTACGAGATATAATAAAATGCATTTCTTATTAGTAAAACTAATTATTGATAAGCTTTCGATTTATTACCATTATTTTCAAATCTGTTCTTTTGTGAAGTGAGATTATTTTTTTGTTTTGCAAGAATTCGCAGCAGTTTTTAACTGGGCAATAGTAGGTCTCAAAAATTGGCTCATTAACGACCTTTTATTCAACTTGTTCAAAAAGATCATTCACACGAGTGATACAACTACAGATAAGATTAGACTTCTTAAATTTAAGTTGTTTATTGAGACTTGGTTTATACTGTGTAATCATTAAACCTTCAAACGCAGTTATTTAATGCCAATTAGGCAAATTAGTTGAAAGTGCTGTGAAGTGTTTGTAAAGGTGTAACCTCAACTGTTCACGATTCGGATCGAGACAAAATCGGGCACTTGAAGGTCTAAGGATTAGACAGTATGAACCAACTCTCATTAAACAAATTATATTTAAGAAGTCTAATCTTATCTGTAGTTGTATTACTCGTATGAATGATCTTTTTGAACAAGTTAAATAGTAGGTCTTTACTTAGCCAATTTTCGAGACCTACTATTGCCTAATTAAAAACTGCTGCAAATTTGCGCGAAACAAAAAAATTTTCTCACTTCAAAAGAAACAGATTTGAAAATGATTGTTATAAATCGAAAGCTTATCAATAATTAGTTTCACTGATTAGAAATACTATCAAGTATATAAACCTTATAAAGGTGTTTGTGAAAAGCCAAGAATCGCTATGGTCAACGAATCGAGTTTGGAATGTCCCGACAGAATATCTCATGGTGATAGATGTCGTTATCGGTATGATTTATTTCATTTATATTTTTGGTTCCAGGTGAAGTAGCTATAAAGTTGAGTGAGACGAGCGTAGTCAGAACTCAATTTTTTTTACTACATGTGATTTTTTGTAATTCGGGTCAAGGCTGGCTCAATCTTAAAAACTATGTTCTTCTATTGATTCCAGGATATCTAGAATTAAAAAATAATTTACATTTATTATACATTGTAATAATAATATTGTTAATATACATATTGTCCTGCCGTAAACTGGAACACTGACTGACTCAAAAACCTTTTTCCAGGAAGGTGTTCCAGCTTGGGACAAGGCACTGTATCAGAAATTTCTGAGCTATTCGAAAAAATTAACAGGAAAAAATTGAAATCAGGGGTGGGCAATGCCCACTGAGACCATTTGAATTTTTTTGGTTCGGATTGGTCGCGAAAAATTGAATCCGAAACGTTGATTTGCCAAAAAAGTTGGATCGGATCAAATCGGTAGCCTCCGAAAAAATTGAATTTAATAATTTTTTCCTTCTGCTTCCATTCTACCGATCAATCTGATTGTGTCAACCCCTGATTGACATAGTTGATAATTTATTGTTTAAGCCAACGTTTTTGCATCATCTGGCTTTTCGAAAAAACTTCTTCACGAAAAAAAGTTTGAACAGTTCACGTTGAACATAAAAAAGGGCTGAATAGGTTTTTATTATTTTTATAACTTTGTTGCGGCGAGAAGTATCTTATAATATATTTTTATTCATTTTTATTAATTTCGAATATATCATTCATCATCAGTACGTAGTATAATAGTTAAACAGATACAAAAAATATGCAGTCGAAAATATGTTCTAGAAAAAAGTTGAAAACATGTGTTTTTAGCACAAAATGGGCGACCTTTTTTTTATGCCGGTAAACACAAATGTTTTCAACTTTTTTTCTAGAACATATTTTCGACTGCAATATTTGTATTTTAACTATTATACTACGTACTGATTGATGAATGAATAATTCGAAATTAATAACAAAAATGAATAAAATATATTATAAGATACTTCTCGCCGCAACAAAGTTGTAAAAAAAAGAATAACTAATGGAATAAGAGAATACCAAATATGTGTAAAGCAAGCACGAAAATATGCAAATGCCGACTCATATCCAATTTATGGAGAACTGTATAACCGAAAAAGTTGTTCCTGCGTTAACGCGAGTTAAAAAGGAAGTCATGGACAAAGCTCGACTTTCAAAGAACCAAGTAAGAATCCCTAAGATTTAGAAACATCACCTCTACTATAAATCCGTGAAACAAGCACAAAAAAACATATAAAAAAGTTTGATGAAAATTTTCTCTTTTTAACAAGTTCAATATACTAATTTACCGGAATACCCAAATATTATGAAATTTAAGAAAACAATTTTGTGGGGCAATAACTAGAATGTCACAATCAAAACCAAAAATATAAATTTGATAAATTGAAAAAAATCAAAAAGATAACGAATAAAGCAGATATGCGTGTAAAATCCAAATTTATATGATACTTTAATATTCAAATTCCTGATGATGTTCAAGAAGCATTAAGCCACGATCCGAATCGCACTGGCGGAAATTCCAACACATTAAGGATTTAACCAGTTTTGAATAATTCTATGAAAAATTGGAATCCTACGCTCAAAAATTGGACTAAATGCATTTCTAATTCTAGAATAAGAGCAAACTTTTGTTAATTTTGGAATTAGTTAGATATAAATTGAATTGCCCGAAAAGGGAATATTAAACAATTTTTGAAAATAACCCAAATTTATTAATTATACCATCAGATAAAAAATATCCGTAACAAATAATCGGATAAAAAAATACTGTGAAAAATTATACTGTGTTAGACGAGATGGAATTTGAAAATTAGAGTAGATCCGTATGAGGACACAGCACAATCTTTAAGAGAATCATTATTGTTTTTTGAAAATTATTTTGACCCAAAACATTATTTAGAATGAACCTCAGTCATCAAATAAAAGAATGTATGGGTTGTTATAAAACCCATAAACCATCAGTTCCTATTCGACCCATAATTAGCTCACTTCATACAGTTTGCTCGGGTTCTGAAGAAGTTATTTTATCTATAATAAAACAGTTCAAAATTCATCAGGTCATTTGAATACAAGAAATTCAAACAAATTTTCTTCAAGTCCAAAAAAATTTAAAAAAGATAAACACGTTATTTTGTCGTGCGATGCAGTTAGTTTTATTCACTAACGTCAACACAGAACTAGTTGTAGATTACATTTTGAAAAAATTATAAAACACCGAAAAATACTTCAAAAATTATTGTGTTAAAAATGAAATAATAGAAATGGAAATAACCTCCCAAGAAGCGTATTTCAGCAGTTTTTCAATGAATCTCTTAACTAAGTTTTCATGTTTCGATTCTCATTCTGGGTACTACCGTCAGAAACATGGATTCAATGGCTCGAAAATTTCACCGTTTTTAGCTAGTTTTTGTCATATGATGCAATCGGACAAAATTTTACATTTGAAAAAACTGGTGAAATTATTAATATGTAAGATACGTAGATGACGTATTTATCGTCTGTGAAGAAAATTCTGCTGAAAAATTTTGAAAAAATGAATAGTTTTCATGACCAACTAAAATTCACGAAAAAAAATTGAAAACAATTCGTTATCAGTTTTTGGACTGTTTAATTATTATTGATGAAAAATATTCCTCAATTTAAACATACCGTAAGATGGATCAGAATTGAAATAGCTATAAATATCTATTGCCCTATGAATCAAAAAATTCTGTTCTATGTGCGAAATATATAGATGTAACGATAGTTATTCTAACGAAAATGACCTAAAAAACTCTTCTCGAATATGTTTAAACAAAATATAGAAATTTTAAATTTCCCGAAATTTTAGTCAAAAAAATTAAGAGATAGTTGCACGTAATATTTGTACCAAAAAATAATAGAAGTGAAAGATTACAAGACATTCTAGATAACCCCGACAGAAATTGTAACCTCATGATTACATTTAATCACCCAAATGTGAAAAAGTAGGAAAACGTATTTTAACCTTATTAGATCTGTAACTCCTGAATTTCGTTTAAAACATAATTTTGGAAGACAATAAGATTAAGCCAAATTCTGTACCTAAACTAAGCCATATCCACTGCAAAAATTAACTTGGTATACAGTTTCTTATGCCCTTGTTCTATTAGCCTATTTTGGTGAAACATTCAGAAGGCTCAGAAACGGGTAAAAGAACATCAGCACCAAAGAAAGGTACTGCTATCCAGTAAACATATCTTGACTCTGTGATTGTACAAGTCAGAATTAAAAAGTTTGCTGGTGATAAGCCACTCCGAGTCAGAGAGAATAAATTTCCATCTAAGCCGATTTAAACCAATTGCAAACTAATTTGCCATTTCTGATGAACGTTAAAAGATTCGAGGCTATCGCTATCAAAATTTTCAATCCGCTTTAAACAACAGATTGATGCGAAAAGCAGTGTCAAATATTTTGACACTTTTCCATCAATTGAGTTTTTTTCTCAAAATGGGCTATTTTTACCGGCATGAAAAAAGGTCGCCCATTTTGGTGCTAAAACACATGTTTTCAACTTTTTTCTAGAACATATTTTTCGACTGCATATTTTTTGTATCTGTTTAACTTATTATTACTACGTACTGATGATGAATGAATAATTCGAAATTAATATACAAAATGAATAAAAATATAATATGAATAGGTTTTTGTTTGTAAATAGTAGTAAAAATTCGGCTTCTACATGATTTAAATCCTCCTGTATGTGAGCGGTAGCACTTTTAATCGTTGATGAATCTTGAGTGTTTATTTCGACAGTGGTTTTCAGAACTTTATTTTTGAGAATGATCTTTATTTATCACTTGTTTATGATTTCAGATGTCCGAATGGATTTATTTTGAAACCTGGTAGCAGTAATGTCATGGTTTGCAAATGCAATAAAAAGCAAGAATGTCATTGGGCGACTAGATCGACTCAACTCCCAACTTGTATAGGTAAGGGCGTTAACGATATAGAAAAAGTCACGCAACAATGTCAAACACATGTCAAAAACTTACATGAACAATGAATCAAATAAGTCAGAACACGATTGAATTATCAAATAAAAGTCTCCACGAAATTAATTTTACAGGTGATCAGAAAAAGATCAGATCAATTTTGTATTTTTGTACAATTGAATATATTATAGACATCAACAGATGTTTCTAAAAACTTCTGAAAATCCATAAAAATTTCAACAAATAATCTTAGTAATTATAACTCACTTTGATACATCTTCAAAATTATCAAAAATTCAAATAAATAATAATTTATTTATTTTGAAACGCGCTCTCCAAAATTAAAAAATTGAATTAGTATTAATTAATGTACCACACAGTTACTAGTTTATTATTATAACACGTGCTTAGTCACGCATGTTATATCATCTTGTGTGAAGGACCGAAAAGTGAGCGATATTTATAAGTAGCTTCTTGCAAATATCCGAATAAAATAAACTTTGGTATTGCGTCAGCAACAGCAACTTTATTCAATATTAGCTTCTAGAAGCAAATTCTTAAAATAAGATTATACAGGCCTTCTATAAGATATTTATTTTTTGTAACTCAAGCTTTTTAATTTCAACAAATCGGCTCAGCCGACTTTAGTTCGTTTTATGCAGATTTTTCGGACACATATCGACTGCTTGAAATAAAGTTGAATCTGAAATGTTCTAATGTTCTAGTATAACTTAAAGGATTTTTTTCTTGAGATAAATTCTGATCAACTCATTTTTGCTTTCCAAGATTGTGTCCTATAAATAACTAGGACGATGATGCAGTGAGTTACTAATAGTGACGTTCTGCCATTTCTGTGGCAGATTAAAAACAGTTAAGAGTGACTTTCTCACTAAATTTAAACTTTAATTTTTTGGGTCATACTAATGGTATCATACAATTAATAATAGTGAGGAATTCTCGAAAACTGGCCAAAAATAACTAATGGATTTTTCAATGGCTTACAGAAAGTCCGTGTTACAGTACTTACTTTATCTTAAGAAAAATTGTGTATTTCTTTTAAATAAAAAACGCCGATTTTTGCTGTATATCGTATGCTAAGGTAAAACAGAGTTTGAATTCTACTTTATATAGATTATGTATACCATTTTCAGAGAGAAAAATTCCACGTGGCTTCTCGATGTCATTTTGACCGACTAAGGTGACAAGAGAAATCTTATGGCATCATTTTTCGTTATCTGGAGATAATTTAGAATTTTCTGAATATTTTATGTACTCTAACTCGTACATGTATGAAACTAGGATTGTATAAAAATATATGGATTTCAGACCCTCAGAGGACATATTCTGAATATTTGCATGATACAAGCAACGCGAGATACTAGCGCCCAATCAAAACCCTGGATTGTAGAAAACGCCGATTCCATTGGTCAGACTTGAGAGGAATCAATCAATCAAATGCTGAGATTCTGCATTTTTCCTATATTCAGGATCTGTCCTCTGAGGGTCGGTTATCCATATATGTCCCTTATTCACACTTTTGTAAATATCCCGGCCCTGATAAGGGAACGTAGTGTGTTTTTAAGTAGGAGGGCCGGGATATTTACAAAAGTGTGAATAGAAGATGTAGTAGTAAGGCTCTGCATACGGATAATTTCTTGAACACCACCAATTTAGGAAAACCGGGCGAACAAGATAAAATAACCAAATCACCAACTTTATATTTTAAACACTGTAAATATATTTTTTTAGCTATTCCATCTTGTTCTTACCCAAACTTTGATCTTGCAAATGTGAATTTCAAATGCCGAGCAGGTTATAAAATGGGATCAAAATGTAAACTGTCTTGTGAAGATGAATTTATCTTGGTTGGAGGCGAAACTAATAATGAATGTATTTGTACGAATCCATGGACTTGTGACTGGGAATATTTACCTTCTAAATATGAATGCGTTTCAAAAACTGTAAATTAAAAAATAGCTGGCTTCACTTTAACATAATAAAAAACACAAAAGTTTCACTAAGTACTTTCAATTTTTGTCGGTTTACCTAAGTCTGTATCAAAATAAACGGTATTTAACTTCTCAAATTGTATATTTCTTTAACGGATTTGTCCTGATTTTTTACTCAAAGTATTAAATTTTGAAAAACCAGATACATTTGAAACCTTTTTACTGCATTAATTAATTCGAGCTGATCTGAAATGTCAGTTAAATAATGTTGGTATTTCTAGTTTTATGTTCAATTACCTATTTTTGAAAAAAGTTCGAAAATTTTTGCATTTTGAACGTATAAACTTGGGCGTAATATTTTCATAAGATTGACCTTAGTCTGTAGTGACGTCCAGAGTAAATTTTTGAATACAATTCTTTAAGTAAGCTTAGAGTTATTCTTAACTGGTAATATTCTCTAACTAGTGATAATTTTCAAGTAAGATCGTATGTTTTAAAAGTTGTTTTAAAAGTTCAAATATAATAAGTTTTTTTGCTTGGTAATCCCGAGTCGAGAGCCATGAAAATCATATGTGTACACAATTGCTCATTTAACCCTCCAAGGCATGCGGCTATTTTCAAAAACACCTGTAAATTAAAGACCAGAAATTGCAGGTTGCTTCTGAATGATTCATTTTTTAGGAAAAAATTCTCTGAAACTGCTGCATTTTCAACTTTTGTCCTAACGGCTCTGAGTAAATTTTTATTTCTTTAAAAGTAATTTCGATAAATTGCGTAGGTTTGGTTTTTTTCGGCAACACCTGTACATAAAAGACCGAAACTTTCAGGTTATTTCTGAGGAAGTCACTTTTTAGAAAATTTAATTTTTAATCTTTTCCCTTATTTATTTTTATTCTGAGGTCTCCCATTTCCTCACAATAGAATTGCGTAGGTTGAAACACAATTTGTTAATGTCCCTTTTCTTAAGGGTTAATAAACTCAAAATGTGAATTACATACTTTCAAAGTTTAATTCTCTCCTTAATCTCGAGGACTAAAGAAAAACAAAGTTGCAAGCTTGCGTTACTTTTTCCCGGTAATATAGCGCTTAAAAAAAACCTTTAAAAAGGTTTAATGCCTCGGAGGGTTAAGGCAGTTCTCTAGGTGGGCTTTATCTACAATCTAGCATAAGCAGAGACTTTATTTTTTATTTTTTGAATTCTGCGTGGCTTGTTAACTGAACTATAACTTAGAGTAATTAAAAATGGAAAATTTTTTCTGAAATTTCGAAATTTTTTAAGGGGTGGCATAAGTCTAGCAGATTGTACATTTTTTCAGAGCAATATTTGAAAATAAAAAATGTGAAATTTTATATTTAATTTTTATCTTCAATAAAAATGTTCATTCTTACAAACGTTGACATTTATTTCTTAACATAACTGACTATAGTTAAAAATACAAAAAAAACTTTTCACTGTGCATCAATTTACAACTTAACCCGTAATTTTTTTAAAAGACGATATTAAAAAGTAATATAAACTAATAAGTATCCTAATTACTCTGCACAGTCGAAAATTCTTAAATATCAAAGTTTTTTTTCAGGAATAGGGGTTGAAATGCAAAAAGTAGAGAAAAAAAAGCTTTTTGAGATAAAAATTGACCCTAAATTGCGTTTTGATATCAAAAAATGTCCTGACTATCAAAAAAAATAGCCCTCTACACCCACAATTTTATTGGGAATTTTCACAACCAATAAATTTAAAAGATTCAGTGCCATGGCACTTATCGAGTGCACAGTCAAGTGTATAAAATTTCATCAACAGTTTCAAAATGATAAACGCCGCGACCAAATTAGTTGACATACGCGATTTAATAGATACCAAAAGATTTAATGTGATTCTGCATGATTTTTATGGATAGTTCAAAAAATCACAATTAAAAAATTTTGGACTTGATTTGGGGGAAAATTTTCATAATTTCTCTAAAAAAGTCGATAAAAATATAATATAAAATTTTATGATTTTCAAACAGCGTCAGAAATATGTAGGAATCATGGAAAAAATGAGTAGCTATATTTTTTTTTTACCCACAAATTTCGGGTTATTAAAACAATAAAATTTTGGACAAAAATGCGGGAAAATTTTTATAATGCTTCGATTTTTTTTCAAATTTTTACGACTTTCAAAAGTGAAAACCCGAACTCAAAATCTTTCCTAAAATGGATAAAAATAATTTTTATTAAGCTGAAACATATTTAAATCGGTTCAACTAAAACTAATAAGCATGAAAAAATATACTGACTTACTATTTCGTATTTATATTGACTCCGGATATCCGGGTTATCCACCCACTTAAGGGGGGTGTCGCTGATTTTGACTATTTACAAGTTATTTTTCGATAAACTAGCAGAGCTGATATCCCAAAACTGTGGTGCAAACTTTAAAACAACTCTCACTGTAAATTGTGATCTTAACAAGTAATTTGATACATCCACCTACGCCGACAACCTACGCTTTTAAAAAGCCTCCTAAAAAATTGCTAAATACGCATTTTCTCGTCAATTTTCACCGTTTTTCATTATTTTTTTGTCAGGCTCAAAAAAGCCCATACATGATGCATTATTTCATTTACTCGGAATTCAGTTTTTGGCGGAAAAAAACCGAAAAAAACAAAAAGTTAAATTTTTTGAATTGGTCAGTCGGAGGCTCAGGCAAAAGCTATCTCCTCACCAGTTTGGAATATACAGTTTGTCTCATTACTGCATCTGAAAGCACAGGCCTTTTTGACAAAACATTAAAAAGTTTTTTTTGAAATTTTGATTTTTCGTCTCTTGGGGCCATGTAAACTTTTCATTTTTAGCCTAAATCTTTGAATTGGTCAGTTTGGGAGGCTCAGCAAAACTATCTCCTCCATATTTAGGATACAGTTTTTGTCTCATACTGCATCTGAAGCACAGGCCTTGTTTGACAAAACATTAAGAGTTTTTTTTAAATTTTGATTTGGCGTCTCTGGGGTCCATGTCAACTTTTCATTTTTATTTGAATTTTGACAAAATTTAAAACCAAAAAAAATCGACAAAATGCTTCAAAATATTTTTTTCGTAATTTCAAACACCTTTAAGGATTTAAGTGCAATTTTAAACTTGGTAGCGTCAAAAAAAAACAAATTAGCGCACTTTGAATTTAAATCATAAATTAATCAATAATTGTTGTTTCGTTTTTCGGCCGCCAAAAGCAAAATATTCGAGGAAAAGGCGCTTTTGCACTATGTGTGAGGCTTCTCTGGAGTCTGACACAAAAAAAAATAAAAAATGGTGAAAATTGAAGGAGAAAATGCGTATTGAGTGTTTTTTTAGGAGGCTTTTCAAAAGCGTAGGTGTAGGCGTAGGTGAGATTGTATCAGATCACTGTTAAATTAAAAATCACCGTGAAGAGTTGTTCTTCAAGATGCAAAAGTTTTTAGAATATCAGCTCTGCTAGTTTATCCAAAAATAGCTTCGTAAACTGTCAAATCTGCGACACCCACACCCTTAAGTATTGCAAAATGACAAAAACGTTTTGATCTCTAGCGCTAGAACTATAGATATTTCGAACATAGTTTATAATATTATTTCCAGAAAAATGATGCTTACGATTCGTTTGATGCCATTCAAAACGCAATAGGATAACCTTGAGATTTAAAAATAATTATCAAATTGTCCTCCTGGGAGTTGAAAACTAACGTTGAAAATTTGAGCGCAGTCATTATTTTTCCAAATTGTCAGGATAATTTGTGATACATGGAAAAATAGTTTTGTAAGTCACTTGTAGAAAACATTTCGCTGTCCGTGGCCAAAATAGCAAAAAATGGGCCTTTCGGCATAATCGAGACATTTTGCGTGCAGTCATTTTTTCTTTCTGATATTTCACAACTTAATGTGTGAGTATGAGTATTTTCTTGAAATATTCCGGTTAACCTCATTTACCGGTTGGTTGTGAATTCGATCTTGAAAATTTCGAACTAGATTATGAACTATCATCTCAGAGTTTTTAATTGTATTATTATGGAGAAATAAAAAGTTATGAGCCTCAAAAAAAGTCTGGCTGGCCTAAAGAACCCCCTTAATGTTGTTGGAACGAGAAGTTTGCGACGTGGAACTCAAAAATTAAATTATCACCAATCGAAACTAGTCCTCATTGATCTAGTTTATAGCTTAAATAGTAAATACAGTAGTGAATAGTAAATAATGTATATCCTTTAACCAACCTGACTCAATCTCAAAAAACGGTTACTTTCCCTATAGGGCGTTTTCGAATACCTCCAATGTTGTCTAAGTGATCGTCTTAGTGATTGCCTAAGTGATTACACACCGATCAAATTTAGCGGTCCCAAAATCAAGCACTTATGCCTATAATCAAATTCAAGACAATCACTAAGGCAACATAAGTCAGAATCGATCACGCGCTTTAGATAGTAAACGTTTTTGAGATGGAGTTTGGTTGGTAAAAAAATTTAAAACAAACATAAAAAATGTGAAGATTTCATGTTTATTCTTGTGATGCTTTATGATGTGTCAGAATTTTTGAATGAAAAAACCCGCCCAAGCTTGAATATTCAGCAGATGAAAATTTCAAAATACGCAGTCAAAAATAAAATCATGTTAAAAATTATTTTTAAAATTATTTTTAAAATTATTTTTAAAATTATTTTTAAAATTATATTAAAAATAATATTAAAAATAATTATTAAAAAATAAATTGAAACCTCTCAGATTTAACCAGTTTCAAATAAAACTCTAGATTCGCTTAATTTCGAGTCAAATTATTTCTTGAAACTATTTTTCTGAATAATAATTATATTTAATAATTATTTCTTTTTTCTTATTTTTCAATGAATTCAATTTAAGACATGCCTTGAGATATTTTGTACACATTGGGATTAGGCTGGCCGCGGTATATCTAGAAATTGGCGCGTCAAAAACACCCGAAATCAGAAAACCGTAGTTTCGAAGTAATTCTCTAATATTTTTCTCTTCTGATAAATTTTTATGCGTCAAATTTCAATGCGGTGTTTTTCTCTGAAGAACTGATTGGCTGGGATAATCAATAACAGAGATCTTAATCAATTTTATGATTTTTGTTATTTTCCATTGTACCGGTAAAAGCCGATAAAAAAAATATTTGAGACATGACCACTTCTATTTTTCTTGAGACAACTAAACTGATAATTCTTAGAATAATTGATTAAAAATTTATTAAAAAACGATTGCGAACTTACTAGGCACCTGTTCAATCTTTCTATTGAAATATGAGCTAAAATGACAGAAAATTTACGAAATACCTCATTTTAAAGAGTTTCTCTCACTCAAATCTTTTATAAACTTTTTTTTACGTGTATAATTGTGAAACCAATATTTATCTTTTTCAAAACGACAGTCTCCGATATTCTAAAAAAAATTAGAGACACGTTTGACCTGACCGCTTTTTTGAAAAATCAGTCGATTGATGAAATTTTTTTTGTGTTTAATCAACAAATAAGTCTCCGTATTCTGAATTGAAAATTTTTTCAAAATAATCTGGAAAGTACCTGAAATTCACTTTTTCATTTAAAACATCTTTCAAAAATTGTCAAAAAAGAAAGATAACCTTTCTTTGAAAAATAAATATCTAAATCATTTATTTTAATTTGTTTTCATCTAAAAAAATTCAAAATTTTAAACAAAAAATTTTAAAATGACCAAATAAGCAAAAACAGAACAAAATGCAAATATATTAAGGAGGTAAAGGGGCGACCTTTTTGGGGCGCATTTTTAGCAAATTTAAATTAAAAACATAAAACTCCCTTTAATCGGCCTCCGGCCGATTTGGAGCTCATTTTTTACAAATTTAAATTAAAACATAAGTCTCCCTTTAATTGGCCTCCGGCCGATTTGGGGCTAATTTTTTTATAAATTTAAATACAAACATAAATCTCCCTTTAATCGGCCTCCGGCCGATTTTGAGCGCATTTTTTAAAAAAATTTAAATAAAAATCATAAAACTCCTTTAAATCGGCCTTCGGCCGATTTGGGGCGCATTTTTAGCAAATTTAAATTAAAATATAAAACTCCCTAATTTAAAACTCCGATTTGGGGCTTTTTAAACAACAGACTTTTAGTACTAAAACATCAAAAAAACTCTCGTTAATCGGCCTCGCGCGCCGATTTGGGTTCACAAATTTTAATTAAAACATAAAAATCTATTTAATCGGCCTTCGGCCGATTTGTGACGCATTTTTAACAAATTTAAACTGAAAGCATAAAGCTCCCTCTAATCGGCCTCCGGCCGATTTGGGGCTCATTTTTTCACAAATTTAAATTAAAAATATAAAATTTTCTTTTATCGGCCAACGGCCGATTTCGAGCTCATTTCTGTACAAATGTTTAGTCTGAAATTTTTGCAGCATGAAAAGTTTCACGACGTCGAACACCCAAATGTAATTTTGAACGATTCAGTTTTCCAAATCTACTTGCTTTCTAACCAACTTTGCTCTCTAGCGGCTCCGAGTATCATTTTCGATCGAAATTTCTGTACTACCTTGTTCAAGTTGAGGGAATGGTCCTCTCCAAAAATTCCTAGGCGTGTAAGGCAAAAAGATAAGAATTTGTAGAAAAACGTAGGCGTGTTATCTCCTTTATTTTATTCCCTATGTATTTGAACAATGTGAAATCGTTCAATCTATTAATCAATATTTATAAATTAAATTTTGATTAAGTCTTGCCTCTAAATTGCCGAAAATTTTTCGGTTTTTCACGTTCTCTAAAATTTATCTTTCTAGCAAAATCTTTGGATAATTTATAAGAAAAAAAGGTTTTGTGATAAAGTTTTTCGTAGTTTAGATCAAATTCAGCATTTAAAAGCATGATTTTTAATTCAAGATTAGCTGTTTTTGCTCTTTATCACCACCTGTGAACATTTTTTCGAATTTTTTGAGATCATTTTCGTGATCATTGGGGTCGATGATCGAATAAACGTTGTTTTTTTTGAAATATGGCATTTCTTAGTATTCAAAATTTTGACCTTAGGGAAAATCAACTAACAGGTCCTGTGAGACTCTGGAGACGAATTTCAAGTCAATTCCGAAATTTGTGCTAAAGAAACTTACGGAGATGACGTTGAATCAATAATTGAAGTTTTTGTATGTTCACATAAGTCCGGAAACGTGACAAAAAGATTCGGGTTTTTTTTTTAATTGAATTTGATCCAAAATTGAAATGTTTTGATTTTTTTTTTTTGCTGATTCGGGGTTTTCGTCTTGCTTAAGAATATGGTCAAAAAAAATTCAATTCGACAAAATGTTTTTCGAAGAGCTCTTATCGTTATCAAAATCCACCTGTAAGACACAAATTTTTGACATTTTAGCACACCTGGCGACGTTTTGAGATAATTCCAATATCATTTTCATATTCCATTGCCAATTTACTCTAGATTCTGGTTTTAAACAAAAGTTGTTAGTCATTATAAATTCTAAAAATTGAATTCTGAAAAAATGAAAAAAAAAACTTAATTTGCTCAAAATTCATGAAATATGAGAAAATTTTCCCATTATTTGAAAATTTGATCGTTTTTCAGTCCAATTCGTTGTATAAGGACAAGTTGATCAATTATTTCTTATAATTATCTAATCGGTCATATTTCATTATTTTGCTCTTTACCGCCCCTTCAATAATTTTTGAAGAAAAGTGGTCATCAGATTCAATATTATTTTGTTTGAAATACACAATAACAATTTCAAATGAATTCGAGGTCATTATCATTGTCAATATACTTATGAAACTTCAGCTATTTTTTGTCGAAAATTTGACTTTTGTGGCCCTTATATTCATAATCTTTAGACATGACCGCAATCGTTTTGAAAAAAACTTCTTAGTTTTAAAGGCGCTAAATAATATTTCCCGTTTTATGTGAAATTTCCAGAGTGGTCATGTCTCTTAAACAAATGATATTGATAAAAAAACTGTTATTTTATAAGGACAAGTAGTCAAAAGACCCCCCATAACTTTTTTGTGGGGTCTGAGGGGGTATGTTTTAATATGAAAAATGATTGCCTTGATTAGCGCTAAAAGATAAACATATCAAAACCTATTTATGAGCATTTTTTTGAGAACCAATCAGAAGCCGTGCTCAAAATTTTCAAAAAAATCTGGATTTGAAGAAATTGAAAGTTTTTAAAATTTTTGAGAATACTTTTTCCGAGAAATGTAAAGTTTCGCCGTAGGGGACAACCGCGGTCAGCCTAATTGGGATTCTAAAAATAATCCTGATATAAAATCACCATAATAAGGAATCAGCGTATTTTTCATGAAAAAATGTAAGGAATATTTGTTATGAATGAAAGGGGTTCGACCGCAACATAAAGAATCACGGACTGTTTTGATAATGTCATGAAATTGTGAAACATGGTGAAACCATTGTATACATAAGTATGTTTTTTCGCCGTCGAGCAAGAGCGCCAAATTTTTAAGGCGCCAAATCTGTGTTTTAGCCGATTAAAGGATATCAGATTTAGAGTATAAATTTCAAGAACAGGAAGTTTATCTGCTCATTTCTTAATTTATACATTGATAGAAATACAAAAGAGAAAAATATGACAAACTTATATTTAATTTTGATGATCTCGATGACAAAAGTTAATGCTGCTGGGTATTTATTATAAATAAAAAAAATTGTCATCACGGTTTTCAAAATACGCGAAAATGGTCAACAGTGTTGCTAATTAAAAAATCACTATTTAAGTTCTCGCTTTTATACAGGGTGTCACATTTTTGCTTCTGTTCTTGATTTTTGCACAATTTACGATCCTCCAATCAAAACGTTAAAATTTGGCAAGCACCTACGTGTTTGCCAAATTTAAACGTTTTGATTAACGGATAGTTTATTGTGCAAAAATAAAAAAACGGAAGCAAAAATGGGACATGCTGTATATTTTTTCTAGACGGAACCTTTTCAAATTCAATAGCTTTCATTTTTTTCGATCATGTTTTCGAATTAATTATGTGAGATTAAAAGCACTCATTTTTTCCTACTTGAAACATTTTTCAAATCAGAAAATAAGACTTTGGAATAAGTTAAAAAAAATTCAAATGAAAAATTCAAATTGTTTCGCAAACAAATAAATTTTGTGGTTTTGCCATTATACTTAAAAGATTACAATAAAAAGATGTTTATGATTCAAATCAGCGCATTAAAAGATGACATGGTTCTGTTTCGCAACTAAATTTCTTACATTTAAATTTGATAAATACATGCATAGCTAAAAAAGTCAATATGGTATCCGGTCAAGCGGTAATAGAGTTGATTATCAAGACCGAGATTCACGTTAATAGCCAAAAAACTGAACCAAGCAGCGTTTTCTATCATTTTGTTTGAACTCTAAACTTTGAGTAAATATTTCTTGAAGTTCCGGTATTTAGTTTTTTTGGTTAAACCAGATTTTGCCGTTTTGTTTATTTTCCAGTTAACAACTATTCGGGTTATTCAGAAAAATGTACGGAAAAGTTTTACTGGTTTTTGTATTTTTTAACCATCAGATAACAGGCCACAAAACCGAGCAAAAAATATTTCTAAAAGTTTGGTACTCAAGAGGTTCCTTAAGTAGGTTTTTTAAAATGTTCTACATTTGGTTTCTTCAATAATTAAACTATGTTTGGTAGCACTCCAATTACCTGTTTATCTTGTAATGGTCAAGATCCGAAAGAATGCGAAGAAAGGGGAGAATTGAAAACTTGCAACGCTGGAGAAGTTTGTGAAACCGAAATTCGGAGACGGGGATCAATATTGAGTGAGTGTTTTTATATTTCAATTGACGAAGAAATATTTACATTGTGAAACTATGGGGATAGATTTTTTCATTTCAATATATTTTTACTCTATATTTTTTTCTTTATCTCAATTCCTACCAAATAAACCTTGTTCACATTTTTGATAATCAAGGTTTATGAAATATTCTGCCAAACCAAATTAAGCTAAATTCAGCCAAGCTGATTAGTCCTCGACCTAGATTATGAAAAGTGTGAACAGGGATATTTGATATATCATCATTTGAAAGAACACAACTCCTTTGCGTTATTCTAAAATGAGCACTTTTTTAAAAAAATATTTTCTGCCCACTTTTCCACCCTAGTTTTTTCCCCAGCATTTAAACCAAATTTTCAGTATTTTCAGTATTTTGCACCGTTTTCAAAAGTCAGTATTTTACAGATAAAAATAAGTTGACTTGAAAACCAGTAAATCTAGACTGTCTGAACTGCAGTCTCTGCAGTTTTTCAGTTTCTGCAAAATTAAAAAAAACTATTTTCTGATCAAGATTCGTTTCAAATACTTCTCGCTCAAAATACTTTCTTAAACATATTATCAAAAATATAATTTTGGAAATACTGTAATAAAGCGAAACATGTCGATTAAAACACAAGTCTTAATTATAACGATATACGGTATGTTAATAACGATATACGCCATTGCAAGGGTCAGAGGTGCCTTTTGGGTAGAACTTGGAAATAATTGTCACTTATCGTGATCAGATAACAAAAATTTTAATTTATATTTATTAAGCGGGCGTCGTTCTTGGATGCAAACAATCTCAGGCCTGCATTACCAATCGCTCAATGAATTTTCATGGACAACATGAAGATCAATATCAGGCATGCGTTTATCAGTTTTGTTTCTCAGTGGACATATTAGCCTGAAAATACATCACACTTGTGAACATTTCATTTTATTTTTGACCCTTCCATGTATAATTTTTATCTTATGTCGGGGAAAAACCCGATACAAAACTTTATCAAAATTGGAACATTGGGTTTCACAAACTGTCGACTACTGTAAATTTGCATTACTCAGTTAATTTGGGAGAAAAAATTAATATTAGTTTTCAATTTTTTATTCAAGATATTTTTATTCTGCCACGTCTCGCGAAAAAAATTTCCCAGCCAGAGATTCCTCTTTTTACGTAGGTTATCCTTAACGTGGCGTTATTATCATAAATGTTTCAGAGATGCTTTCTGTATGGGCAGCAGGAAGTGATCAAAATTAAATAGTCCCCTTACTACAGTGTAGTTAACTAATTATTCGGGAAAAATTTTATTCTGATCCTAGGTTTTAGTTTTTTAGTCCGAAAGTTTTTCTTCTGGCACGCCGCGCTCAAAAATCTAACGATCATTCAAGGCTTATTTTTATAACCTTATAATAAGAAAAACATGTTTTCCCACGTCACTCTTATTAAGAATGCATTCGTAAGTTTCTAAAAATTTCCCCCATAAAAATCTCACGGATTGCAAAATACAATTTCAAACGCATGACAGTGTCGATTGGATCCAAGTGAAGACCAGTCATCAGTCTGTCGACAATGTTGCTTTTCTCCAGAATGCTTCAAATATACAGGTCTCTACACCAGAGGAAATATAATTTTGTGGAGTCAATTCAATCAACAAATGTGGAGCGCAGATTTAAACATTTAAACTCTGACTAAATAACTAAATAATTACAGTAACTACTATTTCAAATAAAGTTTCTTACGTTAATGTTATAATTTTCTGTAGTTTATTTGATCTTATTTAAATATCTCTTTTTATTTTTCTTAAGTGGGTCGGTACATTTTGACAGATACGGATATGGGCTCTTAATGAATAATTTTTACTGGGTTTATATATTCTTCTTAATATACAGTATGTGTTTTTTTTACTTGCGAAATGAAAATTGTCATTTAGGTAACTACGGCCAACAAAAAACGGTCACTAGGTGGATTATATTTCCAAACCCTTGACATCGGCTATAGCTTGGCTTTCAAAATAAAATCCACCTAGTCACTATTTTTAATTGGCCGTCATTACCTAAATGACAATTTTCATTTCGCAAGTAAAAAAAACACATACTGTACCATCAAAGTAATGTTTCATAGTCCAGGCAACTTTTATAACTACAGATTTTCGAATAATTGCATTTTTAAAAAATTTTGAGTTTGAATTAGATTTTCTAACTCGACAAATTATGAGAAATTTTTGAGAAAAGTTCCGAACATTATAAAAAAATGCCTTTTTTTTTGTTCAAATTTTTTATCATCTGTTTCAAATCAACGAAAAACACTTGTCAAAATGGCCACTTTAACTTTTCGCGTAGGTGACCACAATTTTTTTTTATGATTTGATTTGAAAAATCATATGGCCTTTTTTGGATTTTTGGTCGAAACTATTGTGAAATATTTCGAAAATTTTCCTCATTTCTTGTTCAAAAATTTTCAAACGTACTTTTCTAAAATCATCAGCTAAAAATATTGAGAATGTTCGCTTTAACTTTAATCAATTATGTCCTCGTTTTGTTTCTTCGCTCTTGTTTATACTCTGAATCATAATTTTTGCAACGAAACTAAGGTTCTATCAGAAATCTATCAAAGCCTTTTTTATCAAGATTTAAAATAATTTAATCCCACAAACTTGCCAAATTGGTAAGCCGACTCATCCACCACGTTAAATTTGATAAATTAATTTCCTAAAAAAAATATTTCTTTCGATGTGCTAAAATTTCAGTTTTTTCGACTTTTTTGGAAATTTTCGATTTTGACGAAGATATCGTACAAAATTAATTATATAAATTTTAGCTAGTAGTCGAGACCGTTTTTTAGGGCTCCTAATTAATAAAAAAAAATTTCATGTAATTTAGACACCTTTGATAGCAAACGCGCGTTTTATGAGTGTTTTTTTAAAAGACGATTTGTAAAGTAAAAATGATCGATCTGAAGAAAATCAGATTAAACGAAGTTAGCTCAAAAGTAGCAACTTTTGTTCGAAAATATTTTTATCCCAAAGTTGTGAAGTGGCAAAAAGTTTCTGATCAAGAGAAAAAAAGTGAAAATATGTCAAAATGCACCGACCCCCTTTACCTTAGTTGATCTTAAAAATGAATGGATCTATAGCTCTTTGGCGGTCCTAATATCAAGCACCCTTGAATATAATCATACTCCAGACAATCACTGAGACCACATTACTGAAATTCGAACACGCGCTATAGAGATCCATTCATTTTTAAGTCCATATTTCATCAAGAGTTGATTGAATCGTTTTTTTGTCTACAAATATTTCTCAAAAACACAGTTTCGAGATAATTAAATCATAGGGTGTCATCCATGAAATTTAAAGTTTCACCTGCGAGTTTTAAGGAAAAGACTCAAGATTTTCCTACATTGTATGCAATTGTTATGTCATAAAAATCCATCAAATCGATCATTTCTGTTTCAAAGCACCACACAACCCGACTACCTACAAAATTTTTTTAAAATATTTGTGTTCTTACTTTTTCGTCACGTATTTAATCAAAATAAGGTACAAAAGTTCAATTTGATCATCAAAACTTCAAAATATCGGGTCGATTTAGGCAACTTTTTCTTAAGTGCCTTCCTTTATATTTATTTTTCTTTACATAATTAATATATCCAGGTTGGAGTCGAATGTCCAAATAAAGTTTCTCCGCAATTTTTCGGGATTGAGACTTGCTTTTGCCAAAATTTCAGCCAATTTTAAAATTCAAGATAAGAAAAATTAGATCATAATCGGCAAATATACAAAAAAAATTTATAAAAAAAATTGATGCATATTTTTCGGAACCTTGAAAATCGATCCATAACTTTATCAACCCAAACAGTGCCTTAACTCCCACGTGCACGAAATGTCCTACCCCCCAGGTGCACGAGAGTGTTTTTGATCACACACATATTTTTTCGGAGTAAAACATGCTGATCCCAAAAATAGCTTTTTAGATTTTGACATTAATATTTATGGTTTCTAATTTTTTTGGGCTGCAAACACATAAAAAAAGATAAATATTGATTTTTTCTGATTAAAAACAGCAAGAACGTGACTGCAAAGAATTTTTTGTTTAAACAGAATGGATAATTTTTAAATAAGTTCGAAGAAATATTTAAGAAAGTTGATGGATAAATTCAACCATCGAATATGCGTAGACGAAAAAATGTTTTTTTTTAATTAATTTACTTTCAGCCTCCGGAAACTTTTAATTTGCTTTTCTTGGTTAGAATTTCATGAGCCACAATTTGGGCCACTTAATGGATTTTCTTGCGCGCAATGCGCATCTTCTCAAAACGTTAATTTTCAATTTTGACCGCAATTAACACCACCAGGTGGCACCGAGTGTCAAAATAAATCACGCCAAAATTTTCTTCTGAAGAAGTTACCTAAATATGTATATTTGTAGATCAATATCTGTTTCCAGTGCTGTTTTAATTGCATTAAACAAATAATTGCATCCAAATTATGCATTTCCGGTCTGATCGGGGGTTTGTTCCGATATTCCGCCGGCCAAAATATTTTTGGTCTCTGTAATCTGAAACACGCTCGTGCACTCGGTAATGAGGCTGACATTTTTGAGCCTTCAAGTATTTTGAGCAATCAACCGACTTGATACAACGATCTCTGATGCAGATTATGAGTCATTAACAGGTACAAATTTCGTTTATTAATACGATCAACAAAAAAAAAGACAAAACCAAGCCATCCAAAAATAAAAGCAGCTTTTTAACTCAATATGCAAATTAGTGCCTCATATGATAATTTTCCGTAGTGGTTTATTTACAGTAATCATATGAAGTCAACTAATGTCTAAAACCTTGCTAGGTTTTGTATTCCGTAGAATATATACCTGCGATCTAAGACATTTGTTGACAACTTTAATGTCTTAACAGTTGTCATAACAATGTCTACAGTNNNGTTCACAAATATATGCATTTAATAAAGTCGATTCAGTTTTTTCTTGAACTATTATTTTATATTTAGCATTTTCCTTTGGCTAATCTCCTACAATTATTGCAACCCTCGGGTAAAATGTCACCATTGTTACAGACTTTACGGCCAGATGAAGTATTATCATAGCAGCTTGTGTTTGAAATTGTTTTCCGTGTAATTCTATCACAATGCTTGTACTTTATAAGTGTAAACAATCTTGGATATGTCGAATCTGCCGGGCAATAAATATTCAAAGTCAACATTCTTCCGTCCTTACGGATGCACTTTGTACGACAATCTGGACAATCTTGTGGAACCGCGGAGCATTCACAACCTTATAAAAATAACAGATTAAAAAAACACATAAATAAATGAATGGTGCTCCGAAAATTGTATTTAGAATTTTGAGGGGATTGTGAGCAAAGTAACGAATCCACTCTCCCCTCTCCTTTTTTCTATAATTGGCTATAAAAAGGAGAGTGAAAGAGGAGAAAAAAGGATAGACAATTTTAAACTATGATTGTCTTTGCTTCAAAACTATTGTCTTCATAGCAAAATAAAACAAATATCAAACTGGTAGTCGGTAACAAGTACGCCATATTTTTTTGAGATTATTTTTAAAGCGCCAGCACGACCAGAAGTATTGTTTTCACTAAGAATTACTGTACTTTGGGTCAATTCATCAAAAATATTTTCAAGCCCTATTTTCATTTATTAATTTCTCTCCAAAAATCAAGATATAGTCCCGATATTATCGTTCCAATTTTTTGGCGTATTTTATTGGTAAAAATGTTTTTCACAGCAAGTTGCCATTTCGGGACTTTAAAAAAAACATATTCTTTGTCTATGAAAACTCACCAGTATCAAGACACCCATCCTTTGTAATTTCATTATTTGCGCCTTCGCAGGTTCCAGGTCCGGCACATAATCTTGATCTCGATCTCACTGAATCAAAACAGGCTGACCATTCATTCCAAGATGCCCATTCTCCTACTGGACATTCACCCTCAATAACACAGACACTTTCAAATCGGGTTTAATCTTCTAAAGATCACTAAAATATCGAGAAATGGGGACATGATTCATAAAACTATAAAAAGCCTTCACTGAAGGGCTTTCGATCGAATTATTTCCCACACCACATATAATATCCTTTTCCCAACCTCAATCCATCTTGAAAATGCTAACTATCTATAGCGCGGGTTCGAATCCCACTAATGTTGTCTCCGTCATTGTCTTAATGATTGCTCGAGTGATTACACACCGATCAATTATGGCGGTCTCAATATTAAGCATCCTTGCCTATAATCAAACTTAAGACAATCCCTAAGACAACATTAGTGTGATCCGAACACGCGCTATAGAGATAGTAAGCATTTTTAAGATGAACGACAGGTTTGTTAAAACAAAATAAAGCAAAAGATAATACAGTGAACATTCATCTCTTCTTGTCTCCGGGAACCAAACTTATAGGGATGAAGGAAAACAAGGAGATCTCCATCATACCCTTTAAAAAAATTATGTTCAAACTCAAAAATTCAAGTTTTTGACTCAAATAACAGAAGTTTTGAGGTTTAAAAGTCTGGCGCAACAGAAACAATTGATATACAAAATACTCTCAGAAATTTTTGAATTATTTTGCTAAATTTTCGTCTTTGAATTTAAAAATCCAAACTTGAAAATAAACCTTATTTTAAAAATTCAAGTTTTGTTCAAACTTATATATCAATATTTGCATAACATTCTCAAGGGTGTCGCTGTCACTGATAAGACTGTTTTTGTAGTTTTCGACGACTTTCTCGCTAGCAAAATATCACATAATGAACAACAACAAAACCTACTGTATCTGGAAAACTGTATTTAGTTTGGTGGCACTAAAAAATATGTTAAAATTCCGAGTATGGTCCACCGAAAACTTCCTTATTTGTTAAGACCTGTGAAACCATGCAAGTCTTTCTAAATAAGTTTAATAAATCTGAATTTTTGGTGAGCAATTTATTAAATATCAGAGTTCCTTCGTTCTAATTATTTTGGGATATTCTTGATTTTTGAAAAAAAATTAATCGAAGCGAGTAAAAACGACATTTCAGGAAAATTAGACAAAAAATCCAAATTTTGTTGTGGGTGAATTAAACATAAAACAAAAGTGCTTCAAAATTGATTCGGGTCGAATATAATTTTAAAAAGATCAAACCCGACCCCATCATTCAGTATATATCCCATTTCACATTCACAAACAGCCTTTATTGGCTCCGTCCCTACGCATGAATTTTCACGATTGTCAAAACAATCCAAGGTTGAACACAAGCGAGCACAAGGATTATAATTTGCGTGTGAATCTGCACAATTTGGTCCTAATCCAGATAACGTTGGCCAATCACAAAATAACTCATGCATTGGATCAATAGGTAACGCTTTGCAATCTTCGATAAATTCTGTAAGCATAATAGTTCTTCCAGCCGTTTTAAGTTCCGTAGTTGCATGACCGCAAAGTTCAAAAGTACAAACTGTCAATCTTTGCACCATATCCATTTGTGTATGACAGTCTGATAGCCAGAAAGATTGAAGTAATTCTGTACATTCATCAATATTATCTGAGTAACATGTTTTCAATTCGTCATTTGTTAAACCATCAGCTCCACTTCGTCGGCGTCGTTTCTTTGCAATTGCACCAGACGAACTTCCTCGGCGATCGCCCTCGCCTGTTTAAATTAAACAAAAATGTACAGATATTTTTTTGTATTGATCGGTTGAGATCCTAATTTGAGATCATGTTTCACATAGCCTTGTTTTTAAGAAGCAAGAAGCTATTATTGAAAAAATTGAAGTAACATGTATATTTTTTTTATGACAACGTTTTTCTCAATAACCTCCAAAAGTCAAAAACAAGCCGAAATAATAAAGCTACTATATATATTTATAGTATATAATTTATATTAGTTTTTCACAATTATTCTAGAAATTATACATGTATTTTGGTTTCAAAGAAACTTCTTAAATATGCAGTCACCTAATATATAGGTGTTGTGCTCACNGGGTTATAATTAGCGTGTGGATCTTCACAATCTGGTCCTAACCCAGATAACGTTGGCCAATTACAAAATAACTCGTGCATTGGATCAATAGGTAACTTTTTGCAATTTTCAATAAATTCTGTAAGCATTATATTTCTTCCAGCCGTTTTCTGTTCCTCAGTTGCATGACCGCAAATTTCAAACGTACAAACTGTTAATATTGGAACCATATCCATATGCTTATGACAGTCTGCTAGCCAAACAGATTAAAGTAACTCTGTACATTCATCAATATTATCTGAGTAACATATTTTTAATTCGTCATTTGTTATACCATCAGTCCCAGCTCGTCGTCGTCGTTTTTTTCCAAATAACTCGCCTGTTTAAATTGAACAAAAAGTACTGATATTTATTGTGATTATCGATGAAAATTGCTGTAAAATCGTAAAATATATCTAACATTCTTCAAGTTTCTCAATAAGATAGATTTTATATGGACAACAGACCCTCAGAGGACAGATCCTGAATGTTAGAATGCTACAAAAAACGCGGGATACTAGCACAAAATAAAAAACCGGAGTGCGCAATAGGCCCATTTCATTGATCAGATTAACAAGACATCAACCAATCAAATGCTCGTATTCCGCATTTTTTCAAATATTCAGGATCTGTTCTCTGAGAGTCTGTTATCCATACAATAAAAATATAATTTTGTACAGCCTGAGTTTTTTTTAATTGGGCCATTTTTTTCTCCAGTCGGCTAGCCAGCGTTTGTCTGAAGAAAAAATGGCCCAATACAACATAAGCTAAATTTTTATTTATTATTAACTGAGAGAAATGAGTGGAAAAATAACTTTGAAAATTGTCGCGAGACAATTTCAACCAAACAAAAATACAACTTATCTGAAGAAGATGTTCAAACAATACACGAATATAGCTTGGGTTTTGCGCAAAATATTATTCAAGTAATTTTTAGTTTATATACTAGTTATTTCATGTCCAACCCTAACTTAAACAAGAAATTTAGAGAAGTAAATAACAATAATCACGTAATGGAAGCTACACTTAACACGATGCGCCCGGCAACAAGCGTGGAAATTAATTTCTTCTGTTATGACTCATTTATTACTCACGTGCTTCTAGAAGCAATTTAATTGGATTAAAATATTTTGCGGGGAATTGCGCAATTTCTAAACGTCTCTGATTGGTTGGCGCGTTTTACCCGCCCCCGCTTAGATGAGTAACAGTTAGCCGTGTTGGCCGTATTAAGAAGGTGGCAGCGATCCGGCAGATTGAAACATTTTAAACTAACTAATTATTTTCGTAAGTCAAATTGACTCGAGTCGATGCCACCTCTTTTAAGTCGTTTATAAGAAGAAAATTTCCAGATGAATTCCGATTACACGAATTTCATAAAGACTGGGAACGTTGCACGTTGAATAGACAAAATTTATCGTACTGGACAAAAAGTACCCAGAAAATAAAAAACCTGAGAAATTCGATTTGGAGAAGCGAGAAAGAAAAAAAACAGTTTTGCCAAAAATCATATTGAATGAATTTTATCGCCATCAAATCGCTTCGAAGGCTTTGGAATTGAAAAAGATGGGCGATGGAAAATGGTTTCTTAAATATCATCATCCTCAGCAACACAAATTATTTAAATCATTTAATGATTTTAATAGATGCTCAATAACGAAAAAAAACATTGCTTACATGATAAAAAAAGCATCTAGATCCAGTGCTTTGCCCACAAAATTGCGTGAAAAACTACAATCGAATATGAAAAAAAGGAGAGAAAAAAGTANACAGTAATTTGAAAAAGTACTCAAATTACGTCAAGAAAATTCCAGGGTCAACTTTATACGTTTTTAAGACATTTTTCTCATTACACCAAAGTCCGAATAAAATCACGTGAAGAAATAATTCAAAAATTAGGTTTGGAATATGTCATTAATTAATCCTAATTTCTCAAAAAATAAGATCACGTGACGTTTTTGGAGAATATTATTATGTTCAAAACTCTTGAATTGAGTGTTTATTGGCCCAAAAAAATTTCCGGCGTAATTTGATCACTATTTATTGTTTACTTTCATCAAAACCTTATTTCCTAATTGAAGGTCACGTGATCATTTTAGGTCTTTGGTGTAATGGGAAAAAGTCTTGAAAACTTCTTAACCAACCTTCCACTTCTTTCAAAAATTGAATTAAGTAATTTTTGAAAAAAAAACAGTACATGTTGGTCAACCTTATTCCTTGAATATACGGTCACGTGATCACTTTGGGGCTATGGTGTAATGGGAAAAAGTCTTAGAATTTTTTTTTGGTCCCGTTCAAAGGCTTTCTTGATGACTTAAATTTTTTTGCAAAAATAAGTACTGTAATACAGTAAAAATTTCGGAAAAAAACGCGCACAAACGTCAATTATTCAAATAGTCGATCGATCATCTTTGTAAATTTTCATTCATACATGATTTAAGGTCCTAAATTGCTGATTAAAGAGCATTGCGCCACTCGATGGCGCAAAAGACACTACGGGAGTAATCTTCTCAATGTTTTTTTTATTTGATATTATAATATTATTAATATCCCTTTATCACTTTTAAGTTAGAATGCGTAGCCACTACTCCTTTAACGTGTGATTTTAACGTTGTGGCTACGCATTCTAACCAAAAAGTGATAAAGGGATATCACATAATTACCAAAAAATTTCAGTTAATCTTTCTATTCCTTTATACACATATAGTTAAAAAGCGCGTGTGTGAGATTTGCTGGTATATATTGTAATAATTTTCACAGGATAATCAATCTCAAAACCTCAGACGATTTGAAATAAGAAATTTCAAACTCAAAAATTGGGTATCGATGTTTTAACCTTTCTTGTAGAGAATTTTTTTTGGTCATTTTAAGACCCAGGATTTTTTTTTTTATGAATAATTTTTAAAAAACATCGATTTTAAGGTCAATTTTCGTGATTTACAGGTAAATGTGATCCCAGTTCATAGCGAAGCCGTATGAAGTGCTAGAAGGCTGATTTTTTGGTCAGTGAAAATTAAGCGTTTTCGGCTACTCATTTTTTGATTGAGGGTCGGCGACCAATATTTGACCTCTAATGACCGGTCAAAGTTCAAGGTCAATCTCAAGTTCATCGTATAGACTTGTAAGTACCCCCAAAGAATTGGAAGGGTCGACTTTCTAATGAACGTATTAGGAAACTATGGGTCAATAATGTACTGAGAAGTCGCTAAAGAGCAAAAACTGGTCAACAACCCAAGGTCATCTCAAGTTCATCGTATAGACTTGTAAGTACCGATCACAAAGAATTGGAAGGTCGACTTTCAATGAACGTATAAGGAACTATGGTTCAATAATGTACTGAAAGGTCGCTAGACGAGCACAAACCGTTTTTGCTCTCAAGTTTTCTGCTCTAGCGACCTTTCTCAGTACATTATTGACCCATAGTATAACTAATACGTTCATCAAAAAAGTCGACCCTTCCCATTCTTGGGGGTACTTACAAGTTTATACGATGAACTTGAGGTTGACCTTGGGTGTTGACCAGTTTTTGCTCTCTAGCGACCTCTCAGTACATTATTGACCCATAGTTCCTAATACGTTCATTAGAAAAGTCGACCCTTCCCATTCTGGGGGTACTAACAAGTCTATACGATGAACTTGAGATTGACCTTGAACTTTGACCCAGTTATAAGGTCAAATATTGGTCGCCGACCCTCAATTGAAAAATGGGTAGCCGAAAAACGCTTCATTTTCACTGGCCACAAAATCAGCCTTTCTAGCACTTCATACCGCTTCGCTAGAACTGGATCACATTTACCTGTAAAATCACGAAAAATTGACCCTTAAAATCAATTTTTTTTGAAATTTTTATAAAAAAATCCTGGTCTTAAAGATCAGAAAAATTTTTTTTTACAAGAAAGTTAGACAACATCAAATACCCATTTTTGAGTTTTGAAATTCTTATTTCAAATCGTCTCAAGATGTGACATGACTCATATTACATGAGTCATGATGAAATTAACACGAAATTGGACAATACTTCACTTAATTTTATATGCCAAAATGTTATATGAATATATATAATATCGAAGATTATGCCTATATCTAGAATTTCTGCATATTGCCATGCATATTCCAGGCATGGTCACAATCTTCGATAAAGCAACATAAACAAATTTGATAAATTTGAAACACTGAAATCGTCTTTCAAAATGTTTAGGTAGTGAGTCACGACTCGTGAGGCATTTAGTTCATTTTTCCTGTTCTCCAACTCTCAGCACATTGTATCTTGATCAGTTCGAAAAAAACCTTTGATTTCGAACGTGGTTAAAGTATGATCAACCAACATCTGGTTCTATGATAGTTCCATCAGACATTCTAAACTCGTCACTTTTGTCGAAATCATTTGTCCCGCAAATTCCAACAACATTATTTATGTAAAAATCGGTATCATAAATAAACACTTCATACCAATATGACATCTCAAGTAATAATTCCATACCCATGTTTTGAAACGACCCCATATGGTGTTTCGAAAAAAACTAATCATCCCCGTCTTTAACGAACCCTGAGATACCAAGACGAGACCAATGACCATCTTGAAAAATGTTGGCTTCAAGAACTGTAAATTCGACTTCAACCATTTTTTCCGTTTCGCAATTCAAATTCCAAAGTAAACTTTTCAAGGATTATAAAATTCATTGAACAAAATCCTCAAAAAGGGTTCAGTCCAGAGTATCAAATGAACGGGAGCAGAACGCGGACAAAATAAACGGAACGCGTACCATTAGACCACCTGGTTCAGTCTGTCAGAGAGGTTATAGGCTATAACTTATAGCTAGGGTTGATTCCGGAATGACCTCAAAAACTAACGCCTGGAACTAGTGGGCAGAAAATCCGTTTTATTCTCGGAATCAACCCTACTTATAGCCTATAACTTTTAGGTAGTGATATTATTTGTGTTATCACGTTTTAAAGAAACAAGAGACGACCTGTGATAAATAATGCAAACATCATAATTATTATGATAACAAAAACAATTTAAAAAACAGCTTTTTGGGATATATTTCAACTCATGGCAGTAATTCGTGATTAAAGAACAAAATTGGGACATTCAAAGATCAATGAGACGGTAGCATATCACCAAAAAGAAGTTTTTCATTAAAAAAAGTTATTAACTTCCTCTTTTTGATATAAAGAAAGTACCCAAATATAAATAGCAAGCACTTTCATAATTGAAAGAATGCTACTCCACATATACGAAATAGTAAATTGAGGCCATTTCTGTTTAACATTCCTTTATTAGTAGCGATTATGCTTATGACTGATTCATAAGGAACTGAAATGTGAAGAATATCGGCCGCGTCTTTCAGCTCCCGACATCATATATTGCGCGTATCCATACAAATCATGATCAACGCCATCAAAGTTTCAACATGGGATCTCCCCATGCGTTGCAATATCTGTTTTCAGCGGCATCTGCAACAGGGTAAACACTGTGATTTTTCAAAGTCCGACAAATAGCATAAAAAATATCCTTTTATCACACGTTGCTTAGAATGCGTAGCCACGTCGATTTTAATGTTATTCTTCTATTGATTTCCTATTTGACTACGCATCTAAGCAAAGTGTGATACCAGGAATATACATAATTTTTTTCTTGTACAATTGAACGATCAATTCAACTTTATATTGTTTATGAAAAATCGTATTTGAACAATAATATTATACTGAGAGTGTCTGCAAAAAATGTTTCAAATCAAACTTCAGACTGCTTACACAACTTCAAAAATGCCGACATTACACATTAAAATCTTTCAACTTTGAAATTCAAACTATCAATTTTTTGTCAGAGAGGAACTGCCGGAATTACGAATTTTAATTTTTGATAAGAAATGTGTCTGAAATAGACAGAATCTCAAATCAATTATGTTTATCAGAATAGACACGAAAGTGAAAAATAATTTTCTCGAAAATGATACACCCTTGGTACGAGTTTTTAAGATAATTTGTCGATTTTTCAAAAAACTCAAATTTTGACGTTTAGCTCTCCAGCAAAACGTTTAGTCGTTTTTTCAAAATTTGGAATGGTGATTGTCGAATTTCTTAAGGTTAATTAACAACTAATTATTTCAAAAACTTGACGTTTCGGCAGTTTAAAACCATATATAAGTTATTATTCTATGTGAAAAACACAAAGTTTGAAACCTTAGCATGTGATCTAGAAATGCTAAGAAATGGGTAAAAAGTTGCAAAAAATTATTTTCCCATTTTTGGGAATAAAGTGAAGAAAATTTCATCTATTGCCCATTCAGACTGGGACGCATTGTTTTTTGGAAAATATTTCTTATTATGATTGCGCTCAAAATAGTTTCTAAATCTATGTTTGATGATCGAGAAATGCGATTGGAGAGATTTGAAGATCGAGAAATGAAATTATTAACAAATAAGTTGCCTACATTTTCACAAAATCTACGATTCACCATGATTTTCGTTAAATAATTCTGTAAATTTCCGAAATCGCAATCTTCCCCGAGAAGCTGTAAATTATTTGTGAGGGGATAGAGGGAAAAAGGGGACGACAAACCCCTGGGAATTGTAAAAACTATTCGAATTTAGGCAAAAAGAAACTTTTTGTCTAAAACACATTTGCATTTTTGATATTGTGCCTGGTAATGTGCCAGCTTGTTGTGAATACGGTTGTATACCCTAAATATAGTCGACGTTATCAGTGTTTCCAATGCCATAATTTTGCATATTGCACCATTTCCCATGGCTCGCAGAGGTCTGAAATAACACCTTGTTTCATCTCCATCACATTCACAAGTAATTGTAGAGCTTCAGGATCGACACAAACTCAGTGTTACAAGGACTAGTTCTGTAAAAAGTTAGGTAAATCTGAAAAATCTACTTTTTTCGTTTGCTTAAATTCTGTACATTTATTTTTACATGTATATTATATTTGATTTAAATATTTCTTTAAAAAAAAGGCGGAAACAAGTCTATCTCAGAAAAAAACTGATATTTTTTTAAGCTCCAGTGGAATAAATTATTTTGGAAACGTACACTAGTTTTCTTATTTGCCTGAATTAAACGCAACATTAGAGATCGTGGAAGATCCGTCGAGCGAGTTCTCATATGAAAGATAATGATCTCAATAAGAATTTTAACTTTCCTGTTTTTTTCGCTGTTCCATCTGCGTGCTGACAAGTAGATTTTCTAATTTTAGTCCCAGCCTCACATTCCATATCCGCATTCGCCAAACCTTCCCATTGACAATCCCAATCTACTGGGCAGCACATTCTATTTCGTAATCTTTGCATATTTCTGGATTACCTTCATTTAAACATAAAAACCTTTCCAATCCAAATGACTATTTGTCTGGTTTCCACGCTTGCACTGTTTTTTATTCTAGCTGACAAGTGGGTGAAAAATATCTGTGAGGATGAAACTGACCTGTATTGGCAATGCTTACTGGGCATACAAAAAAAATCCGGCAAAGCACCGAAGCCGATATATCCTTGTGCACTGCCTGATAATTAAGGTAACTGGTCCAGCTTAACCAGCCTAATCGAATATGCCAGCTAGAAGAAAAGTCATCAGTGTGAACAGAGGATATCGCGCTAAACTTTGAACGTTGCGTACAAAAAACACAGGGCAGTTTACAATCAATAATTTACGACCCTTGGAAGCATGGAAAAGAGATCGTGCGAAGGCACCAGAGCCTTTCTGAAGGCTCTATCTCTGAGGCTGTTTACAGACAACGTAATAGAGATCAACCCTACAATCTTTCCTTTAATCAAGTTGAAAAGTTTCATTGTCGGAACAAGAATTTTCAAAATTCTAGAAATTTTATGTTGATTGGAGGAAAGAATTGAAACAGGTCATTGAACAACGTGAAGTCGTCTGCTCTACTCAATACTATTTTCCAATGGGGTAATATGATACAGTATTATCGTGAATCAAGTATATATTTCAGTCAGTTGAAAGTATTCATCAAAAAATCGCATTTTTTACGAAAAATGGGTAGTTTTGTCATTCAACCAATAATTTTATGTATTATACAATTAAAAGGTTAATATATAGAATAAGAGTACCAACACTGACATGTTTTCCATTAATTACCAATAATACCAATATCGATATAAGATTTGTTGAAATTCACTTAAAAACAATATTTTCGCCAGAGAACTTCTAAAGTGTAGAAGTGTTTTTGTAAAATGGACCCCAAAAGACTTCAAAAAACAGACTAATTTGAATTTAGCTTTATATTTCAAAGTTGAAAATTGTTCCATCAGGATTGAACATAGACAAAAAATGGCGAAAAACTTAAAAATAATGTTTTTTGACCTGAATCACCGATTTTTATAATGCATTTGAAAGAATGTTTTTGCGAAAAAATTCAACCATTTTTGGAATAATTCAAATTGCTAAGCTTTTCTAAAGGCTCTGTGCCTCAAAGAGTTAAAAGTTCATTTTGGTGCAGCCCAACTGATCCGCTTACCTCAAAACTATTATTTGGCCATGAAACTTTAAAACATAAAAATGTCAGCAAAAAAGCACGCGAATCAAGCAGATATAGAACCAATCTTTTCAAGGGCTCCCGCGCAAAAAATCAGCCACCCGAGTAAAAGGTCTTTGTCCAATAATATTTTTCTCAAAATAATCACGATTTAATAAGAAAACATGGTTATATTCTTAATTGAAGAAAATTATTACACTTTTGTAAGGTAAAATAAGATTTTGCAAAAAAATCCGCAACATGATACGGGCCATGAATTCAAAGTATTTCATGTGGGTTAAATATTTCCCATGGTCCGGTCACATTTTTCGAAAATGCGGAATCGAAAAGACACAAATTTTGACTCCGGATTCAAAATTCTCTCAGTGTCAACTTTGCGAAAAGTGCTCAATTGTCCCAAATTGGTTTTGGCGTAAAATGTTTTTTTTTGAAAGTAGGCCAAAATATCAACTGTTTCAGATGATTAATATTTAAAATTTTCAGATATTTCATACCCAAATCTTCAAGTCCAATTGGATTTCCACATGCTTTAAAAAAATGGCGAACATTGAAGGTTCTCCTTTGTCGCCTAAAATGCCATCTGTTCATTGTCCTCACCAAGAGCGCTATCTCTGATTTTCCCACCGAGCCACGTGCCACCACACACATTACCAAGAGTCAACCTAAAAATGAGAAATACGTTTTCCTGAGCTAAACTTAAGAATGGTACATCCTAATTCGGTTTTTAGGAGGTTGTAGGGTCTTCAAATTATCTTTTAATTCATGACGACGTTTGTAAGACGTCTACGCACCTTGAGAAAAAGTCGAAATTCGAATATCGTATTTTTTCAAAAAATCGAGCTCAGCTCTCCTTGTCGAAATTCAAAAAAAAACAAATCAATGTCAAACTGGCCAAATTGTCTGAAATTGCTATAGATTACCGACCCTCAGAGTACAGAGCCTGAATATTTGAATAACACCAACAACGCAAGAATATTAGCACCCAATCAAACCCTGGATTTCGGAATAGGCAGATTTTATTGGTCAGATTAAGAAAAAATCAACCAATTAAATGCTCAGATTTCGCATTTTCAAATATACAGGATCTGAGCTTTAAGGGTCGGTAAATCCATATCTCCAATTCTTAATAATTTCTATCGTAGAACACCCATACCGCTATGAAAACTTTACTCCTCAAAAACAAAACTAAAAAACTGTATGTGCAGGTGATTTGAGAACTAGAATATTCTTTAAAATAATGAGTCAATCAGTTTCTCTGCCAATGAGTATTTATAGTCTTTCGTGATTTGGTTTCAGCTCAAAAATTTTAACTGAACGCGCTTTATCAGTAAGAAATAAAAGAAAAAAGTTACGCTCGGTTGATGTCGGTTCACCGTTGCGTTATGGCAAATAACACTGTCCACAATGAAAGTTTCTGAACAGTCGAGGTTCTTAGCTTCCCGCAGTATGTAACTGAATGTTTATATCATAAACCACTAAAAAGTTATAAGCGTTTGAAAAGCCAAATATTGGTTTTGAAGATCCTACAATCTCCTATGATTATGCTGAAAACAAAGTTACTTGAAATATACTTGTATAATTTATAAATTATCTTTTAATTTCAATAACTGATGAGAAATGAGACTTCAATGATACCTCTTCTTGGATTTTATTTTCAGTGTGATCCGGTATCATGGATAACCATAAGATCTTATTGAATTCAAAATTCGCCATTGGGGTTGATTGCAATTCTCATAACAAAAAAATCAATTTGGTGCATTTAAGGAATAAACGGTCATAAAAAAATCAGACACGTTTATCTGCCTTATTTTTTGTCCGCCTCATTTACAAATTTTAAGATAACCTTAATTTAGAAATTTGAAGTCAAAAATAAACTTTCGATAATAATTAAGAGAGGTATGAAAAGTAGTTGGAATAAGGTTACATCATAAAAAGCATCCCATTTGTTTCAAAATAACTATAAGTGATCACCTTTAACTCCCGACAGCATGTTCTTTCACCGAGATTTCAAATCGATTTGTCGCCACAATGGACTATCACAAAGAGATGTTTCTTCCCAATTGCCCCAATCCCCAACCAGTACAATGTCCAATATCCTCCAGAAATGGAGGAGTGTAGTTATCTTAATAAATGATAATTTTAAGTTTCTTCACAATAAAAACTGAAATATTTTGAGCATACAGTGTCAGCAAATCAATCAAAAAATTTGGTAAAACACTGAAAATAAATAGTTACCAATTGAATGAAAAACTGACAATAGCGTGACGCAATAAAATATCGCTTAAACCTTGTAAGCATATAAAAAAAGTTGTGCCAAGGCACCAGAAGCCACAATTGTGGCTTTACTTTGAATCTCGTTTACCAGAGAGCTAAGGCAGGTGGAATTTCTATTTTTTCTGCATGAGGAAGTTGAAAGGTAATTATATTGCATCCGACATTAATTCTAGAATTTTAATTTTAGTTCTGAGAAAATAAAGTGAGAAAAAGAGAAGGTATACCATATCACGTAAAACACGGTTACAGTTGTCTTAAAACAAGTTTACATTTCTGTGGGAAACGATGCAAGTAGTCTGGCCATACGTCAAAGTTTTGTTTGCTTTGATAATATATTCGCATTAATCAACAAGCTATTATAAAATACACCGTCAACAAACTTCTGTTGGAAAGAACGACATAGAATTATGGTCAATAAAAAACTTATATCACTATCCCCACCACAACAATTCACCCTTCAGCACCAACTTTTGCTTAGATCAGAATGTAATGGAGGCTGAGGAACCAATCCCACCACCACCTTAACTACACCCAGCCACTTCATGAGGACGGGAGAGCCTTTTCAGCCGGCCACTATAACCTAGCCATTAGCAAAATAAGACCTCGCATAAGAGGATTATACCAAAGTATTATCTGCATATACCCACGTATTGCACTGGTTTTTATCATATATGTTCGATGAGTAGCTAGGAGTTATCAAAGTCAACAACCGGTGCGACAACAGTTTTGTGCGGAACTGGGGAATCCCATTATTAACAAATAATAACAACTTCTATTCAATGGTCCAAGAAATTCGTCGAGACGTTGAACAACTGCACCATTTCACTTCCCGACTTAGAATGGAACTTATCACCCAATCACGATCATCTAGTTACATGTTTTAATATTGCCCATCAACCTTTTATTTTTATACTCACTTTATTGCTACTACATCCTCTTATCAGCACGTTTTGTTAGACCACTGCCATAGGCCCACTACTCTGTTACCACGTGAATTAAACGTGGGACGCCATCCTACAACACCCAAAAATGATACAAAGGGATACTACTACATTAACAAATCATCAGTTCACTGCACTCTTCAAATCCCAGCAAACTTGCGAAACCCAATGCACTACTGCAGACAAAGCATATGCTCAGAAAGATGTACAGCTCGCCCCAGCCGTAAAATATAATATCTCACGTCCAAAATTCTGCACACAATACACCATGAATATTTTAATTGAAGACATTATAGATCCACCCCGGCGAGCGCAATATAGTAGACAAGCAGTTCACAAATACAATATACACTGATCTACAATCCTGATTATGCGTAAAATAGAACGAACTGGCAAGGACACGCTTATAACTAACAGTCTATGCGACGCTTGTTCATTACTGGTGCGAGAGATCGCTGAGCCAATCGCTGATACCCTTTGATAGAATTCGCCAACACAACATTATAAATGAGACCAGCATCGCGCAAGAACACTCATCATCCACTAAAATAAGCGTACGCGACGATATCGACATTTGTATTCCTTAATAATGCTCTCAGTGTCGCGAAGAATCAAACTTTTATCAGAGCGCGAAGTGAAACTAGCCAAAAACCGAATAAAATCAAGCATCCAATAACACGAGCAACGAGCATACTTCCGCAAAAGTCTTCGATTATGCTCTTCTGGGAGAAACCGAATCAAAGCGAATATCTATATCCATCGTGTATACTGACCACAAAAAAGAATTCTACATCGACAGTTCTCTTCATCCTTTCTCCTTCGAATGACTCTAGCCACACTGAGCCACCACCGAGGTCAAGCAGTCCTCAAGTGTACTCGCCGGTCATGGGAGTACACTCCAGAGCCACAGCGCGACGACAGCCTTCCCGGTATGTTCGAGCGCACTAAGGTGGCTGCGTGCTACGCCACCCAAATGGGTTACGAGAAGATATAACAGTAGAAACATATTGCATCGTTATAAATACAGAGGATATTGCTCAGCACCAACAAAATACGTTGCGAACTACTTCTGTATTAATGAAAATGATATTAAATGTTATTGTATAACTCTCTGGCATATACTTCTTTGAGTCAAGTTCATGACAGATGCACCTCAGCACATCTACATCGCTACGACGTCAGCTATGAGGTTTATAGCGATGTATTCACAAACACGACCCTGGTCACAACCACCTCGTAGGGGTGGACAGTAAAGTGACCCGACTATGCCCGCAGGGACGGGGCAACTTATGCAACCGCGAGCCATCATGAGAACTCATTCCACCGGCGACTTCGACACATTATTTCAATCCACTTACACATGCCCCTAACGAGTTTGACTATCAACACTAGCCCTACACTACTTTTTCTAAAATTAATCCGAGCATGAAGGTGCGCACTTGACTTTCAAACCTACTGTTCACCGTTATCGGATAACGACCCGCAGAGCTACTGTTTTTGAACAGCAAATGAGAAGTCACCCTCTACACACTCAATACTAGATAGTGACAATCGTGCAGCTATAGCCAGAAGTAGTTGTGCCATACCGCAGGCAAATGTTAAGTAGACCATCAACCATAAAGACCTCATAATAGACATATCAGCGACTGAGTTTATGAGATCCTGTCTGCCATACTCCAAGCACAAAACAACAACATAGCGCTTACTGCAAAAAAGTTCCTGAGAACGGTAGCTGGAGCATTATATAAAGGTCAACAGTTCGGCGCGATTTTGCTAATCGCAAGGCGAGCATAATACACGCCATACGATTTAATAGAACCAGCAAACGTCGGACAAAAACTGAAACTATTCCTGATTTCTCGTCGTCCCAAATCCACAACAGTTTCCCTGAGCTGGTTCTACAGAGAAAGAAACTAATCTCGGGAACGATACATATTTGGTTAGTGCCATCCACACGGTAACCGGTCATACAACATTTAAGGGTTTTGACTCACAATGTGGCATATCAATGCCAACCCGCGCATACTCGTTCATCCTCCTACAAGCTGCTTCGAACCACAGTAGTCCTCCTCCACACAACAGCACGCACTCCACTCCCGACCACTACCCCGCCTAATCAGAACCGTCATGAATCTGCCAACTCAGCTCTAGATGTCTCCAAACTTAATGAGTTCACTCTCACACTCACTAGTTCACTGAAATTATGCATGATAACTAGAGAACATAATATACATTCAATTCGACACAACGTTCTTGACTATGGACATTCTTACCAATCTAATGGTTGCTGCACTCCTATTGCACTTTATCAGAGACGATCGACTACAATGTAAAGTACTCAGATTAAACCGTCACCACAATAATATGCGCGATAATTCTCTGAAGCAGATCAGTTGGATCTCAGATACACTAAGAGGCAAGAAGGTGCCTGTATGGTCGCCGCGCGATTGAGTCGCCCGGCTCTTTTGCACAGGTCGCAGAGCGTCATTCCCGAGGCCAAACAGAGATCGATACGCTTCCCAAAAACATTCTTAGCTAAACAAAAACACACCAACAGCTCGCGTGAGTACACTGTTGCCACGTTAAACAGTAAGCTGATACACAATCCCACACCATAGCGATCCCGCGAGACATCATCACGTCCACACTTAAAAACCTATTCTTACCACAGAGCAGCCAGTTGTCCGTACCCCTCTCACACTATATCCATTCCACTATACGCTTTCTAAAGGCACTTCCAGTGCCTCCGTAAAAGAGGACGCACTTACATAAATCAAACCGCACAAACAGTAGCTTTCTTCAGCTTGAACAACAACATTGCTTCACTCACAGCAGGACAAAAACGCGACCAAAACCAACATCATTCAACTCGTCTCGCAAAATGGGAGCACAACGTTTGGGAGGCCACGTGCAACAAGTGACGCCTCCTCCCACCCACCACAACATCAGAGAGATACATTCAGACTCATAACGCAGAACTCTACAAGACACACAGACCTCTTAACCATGAAACTAGAAGATTTTTTATAATTTCGCTCACGGGCGTCTCACTTTCGGGACGCCGCATCGTTCAACTTTTCCAAAGTCTCTTAGCCATTGCTATCAATAATGGTCAGCTCCTTGGCACCAGCTCGGCAACCAAGCACACTCTCCCCGCCCACGTCGTGAGAGATCACCACACAAAGCTATTCTTCTACTCTGCCCACATCATAAAATCTACACGGCCCCCCCAGATTACACCTGCCCCTTGAGGAAAAAAAAGCAAAACACAGAACACCCCAAGTTTCCTTTTTCTGAGCCACATGAAATAGACGAGAGTTTTCTGACAATTTTGATTCGGCGTGCTCACTTGCGAGGCCACGGTCAAGCTTTATCACATTATAGAGCCCTGCCAACTTGCGACACAAATACTCTAAAACCCAGAAGAGACACGCCCTTCAACATCTCGTTTTCTGTAATACAACAAGACCTGTAGAGGATTTTGGTTGCCTTTAACTCGGTCAGCAGAGTCATAGACACAACAATTAGCGACTTTAATTTTACAATATAAATAAACTCAATCATTTATTGTTCTTCCGAGAGGAGAGTCTTTTTGGGACCCGCCGAGCAAAATCTTAAAAACACCCAAGCAATTTTGCATATTAACTTTGTTAAGCCTTCTTCCCGCGGAGCCTCACTACAAAAAAACGTAATAAAAAGATGAAAGATTCCAATCAATCTTTTTTGCAAAAAACACTCAAGAACAAACGCGCCGTTGACTTATGGTGGTCCAACAGTGAAAAGTTTTTAATCTATGACATTAACATGAAATTTTATTTTATACGAATTTCTACGGTCCAAAAATCGAAAAATTTAAAATTTGTGAAAAAAGACGGAAAAAAACGAAAATTACGACATCGAAGAAATATTTTTATTCTTCATAAGTTTAATCTGAAATAAATTACTACCAAACCCGGTGATGGGTCGACTTACCAATTTGGCCCAAGTTTGGGTGTGATAAAATTTTTTAAAATTCCGGATAATGAGGGCTTTGGAGTATTTTCGCCGATCCTAGTTTGGGTATAAAAAATGTTGTTTCAAAGTGATCAAAAGATAGCCGAACGAAAACCAAGAAACGAGAGAATCATATTTAATTAGTGGAGACTAGCAATCCAAACTATATTTGGGCACCGCGAATTTTCAGAAAAAAAATTTGTATCAAAATTATAATGATTCTAATTATTTCTTAAGACCACAAATCACTGCAAATCGAATGAGTCATATAATGTATCACACATGACGCCATATATGAAAATACTGATGGATCCATACAAGTCGGAAAAGAAGTCCATTTTATAATTTCTTTTCGTCATATATTTAAACCCAAAAATTAAAAGTAACATTATGAGAGAACAAGAACAAAGGAGAATTTTTTATCAATTATAGAAGTCTATCTTCCAAAATTTATCTCTATATAGTTACGGCGCAAATTCCGAAACCAGTGAATATTCGAACACAAAATTTTATGCGGAAAAGACAGTAAATCGCTCGAAATTTTGAGTAGTCACACAGTTGAGCAACCTGAGTGATAAACACTAACTTGGTGTCACACCTGAAGAAGAAACTATAAATAGACCCAGTAAACAGTCTTCATATCAGAGCCCATAGTCGTATCTCGTCAAAATGCACACCGACTCTCACTAAAAGCTTAAACCTAGAGCATTTCACTGTTTTTTATTCGACTAACATGAGGAATAATCTTCAGGGGTCAAAGTTGTATAACCCCTCCATCAACCACGCCATTCCAGACGGAGCTACTTTGAGCCCCACGGGAGAAATAAAATGTTGCAACATAAGCCTGATTCTTAGTCCTCGAGATAAGGATAGACTTAAATCTTCAATGCTATTTAATTGACAATTATCAATTTTATCAACCGCCCCGTCCAAAACAGTGATATTCACAAAAAGTGAACAGCTCATCACCCCACGCATGGTCATTGTGGACGTAGAGACCGTCAGCAAACAAAAATTGATAAATCTGAGGAGAATTCACAGAATTAAATTTCTAAAATCGGACTTCCTCAAAAATAACCATGCAATTTTGATCGCCAATCTCCAGGTGTTACTATCCGAGATGAAACCTAACCTCGCAATTTATCAAAATCACTTCTGTGAAAAATGAAAATTTACTGCAAACGTGATGAAATCTTAACCCACACCTGATGATTCCTGATCTTAATCTACAGGTAGTTTTCGAAATCCTCCGGATGTGAGGGGGATTAAGAGGTTATCGTACAGTCCAATATCTGGACTTTGAGTTACACTGCACTAGTCACGATTTTGGAATACACAACGTGACCATAGTTTATTATTAAAAAGTTTAAAATTGTGCCATTTTTTTCCAGAAATTTTTCTTATAAAAGACCGCAAATTTATTACGAAGTGTCCAAATGACGAAAAGATCTTCCTCGTCGTGAGACGATGAATACAATTGGCGGCCGATGATAAGTAGCCGTGTTTCGGGTTCTCACGAGAGACAAGATATATGCGGGGCCGAGTCGGCACAATTCGCGAACCATGACTAGTCAAACACGCCCCCTGACCTTACGGGGCCTTACAGTTGCAAGTTACTCCCAGATATTTTAAAACACCGGAGAATGGGCGCTTTGGAAGTTAATTCTGGCATTTATAGAAATTTCTAAACATCACCTAAGTCGAATAAACATGGCCGTCGAACAAAATTATCCCCACATTATACATTGGTACTAGTTTAATAGAAGCTCATGGGACAACCTGATATTCATACTTTAAACTATGTTATATCAAGATTAATCTAATAGTTTAACTTATATCCTATATCGTAGAAAGATATGATATTAAATTTGGTCTAAGCACATGACTACTTTTAAGAAGTAGTGATGTACGAGATGATTAAAAAATATCTACCTTTCTACTTTGGGGGGATATACTATATATTATACAGGTTTTAAAAGGTCATCACCGACGGAGACTATTAATCTTAAACTTGCAAACCAAGGAGAAAAACCCACCGCAATTAGCAATTTTTCCGCAAGCCTACAAAACATGTAACAGGAATAGTAATGGGAGCGCGGATCGCTCAAGTATATCCCTTATCAACCTTTATTTATCTGGGAGCTGGGGAATCCAATCCTGAAACACCCTAAGACCCCTTCTAGCCCTTTTGCCAATGAGGCCGCTTTTCAGTCCCAGATCTCACAAGATTAATCAAAAGGTGTTAAAGGGATACCTTTAATTGATGCCCCGAGTAACCATAAAATCGATTTAGCCTGTTAACAAGAATAGGGAATATAGATATTATGTTACTCGGCATCATAATCGATATATTTAAAGCAAGAATCCGAAGATTTTTTATGTTCAATATTTGCGTTATTATTTCAAGAATTTTAAAAAAAAATATTATTGTCGAATCCCTCAACTGAGTCTTATTAAAAATAAATGGGTTCTCGGGTCTGAAGTCCCAAAGCGACATGATTCTTGTATCAAAAGCAACCAAATTTGGAGTAAAAACCAAACAAATTTGAAGATGAAAACTCAATCCTCTGAATCGGTATGAAGGTTTCAAACCTTCCTGAAAAAACATCCCTTATGATTCCAGCGTCATCCAAATGTTTGAATGCTCCGATACAGGACTCGTTTGATGAAAATAATCGTCCTCAGTGCAAGCGGCTAAGAAAATTTTAAAAAAATCCGATATAAATATCTCCCACGCAATTTAATCGTTGGATACAAATCTTTATAAATGCAAAGAAACGCGCAAAGGCTGCTATAATTTTGTTCAGAGGGGTGAATACACATAAACGAACGAAAAATCTACTGAAGAAAATAATTGCTTCGCTGAAAAGACCCGAAAACCATGACCTTTTTGGTCACTCACTCGTTGAAATCCCTATTCGCCACACACTGATAGTTATCATCAGATTTGTGTTCACCTATCACTCGAACAGGATATCTGCTATCTCATAGAAAAAGATGCTGAATTTTTGTGTAGAACTGAGGTTTACGCAGAAATAAAAAAAATGTTTGCGCTCTCGAATGGTTAAAATTATCAATTAATTGAGAAACAATTGTCCTTTAATTGTCCTCGAAAAATTATCACTGAATGGCTACAGTTGTTCTTTATTTCACCAAAAAACTCTCCTGGCGACATGCGTCCCACCGCTTGAAATCAAAAATAACATACTTATCGCCACATTCATCGTCATAGCCAATCAACCGCCAACGTTAATACAAAGCAATATTAGTGTTTATATATTTCGATGCACCATTCTTACTCCATAGGTCGCTGCATTACCTCGACTACTTGAAAATTTAATAATTTAATGACTCGATCAGGACGGCAATACACGTTTGAAACATGAATCGGAATCGAAAGTTGAACGGATTACAAAATTTTGAAAAAACCAGAATCGATACAGAGAACATCTGAGGATCGCGAGCAAAATTATAAATAACATTTATCAGACTTGTCTGAATCTAGGTAGAATGAACCGTGACGATATCAAAGTCATCTCGACTAGAATTGCCGTCGATCATAGAATCAAACAAAACAAGTAAAGTATTTTAGTAAGGGTTCTCTGACGCCATGTGTTTTCACGGGTTAAACAAATAGAATGCGACCAGGCGGTAGAGAACACTTTACATGTGACTGCTGATACTGTCGAACAGTTCTCGGATATCAAGAGTTTCTCTTTACTGAAATAGTAATTTATCGCAATTTTTCGAAAAAATATCAATATCCGGCTTAAGATAGATCAGGTCACAGAATCTTAAAAATTGACTAACTAATTCGATCGCGAAAAACAATGACAATCGGCAAGATGAATCTCACACACTTATTGAAGTCAAGAGTGCAGCCCAGGTGGCGCCCTTTTTCAAAGTCCGTCAAACATCGTATCTCCTCCCTGAATTTCATCGAGTGATCGAAAAAAATTTGTAATATTGCAATAATGATGACAGCTCGATTATCTAAAGATCTCACTTTTACAATACACAACAATGTTTGTACTAGTCGATAATTTTTTTTTTAACTTGCAAATAAGATAAATTTCTAAAACCATTTTACACCTATAGTCTAGATTTAAAAGCTGATCATCATCTATTAAATATCAAAAGTTGAGATCGGATAGTGTTGATATACCCCTGGTTAACAACTAAGAATATTTTTTATTATCGGTCTCATGAAATTAATCCTCAATTAAAAATTATAGTTAAGGCTTAAAACTCCGATAAGTGTTAATATTAAGGTAAAATTCCAAAATGTCTTATCCATAAGAGGCTTATTTTCTATACGGAATATCTCTGAGTTCCATTAGCCTGATTCTGTTTGAATATCTTTTCTCCGAATTTTTAACCGGTCCTGAAACCCCCTTCAAATTTCGTAAATCCACAATTACATTTCCGCCGTTTTTATTTTGACATTTCCCTCAAAAAACTTGAAATTCATCAATATTTATCAAGGAATTCTTTCCATACAATAGAGCGCACTTCAATAACGTATTTAATTTGAAATCCTTAAATAACGCGAGAATAATGTGAAGTTCTACTCACACAGCAGAGCAAATATTCGACTAATCAAAGCTGCTTTGAAAAAAAATCACGATATTTTTATACGCGGACGTTCGTTCACTTGTAAAAGCATTTGATGCGTCGAGAGGAAGCAGTTTCAAAATAATCCGTTGTTTCATAAATTTTCATAGGAGAATAGATCGTCAAGTTATAAAGATAATATTACTATGAAAATTAATTTANTGTAATCAGTATTTCGGAAGTTTTGACTTCTAGAAATGCTCTATTTAAACCGGAGGCTATACTGTAATGCAATAAAAGTCTCAGAAATTCGTTACAATTCTTTTAAGGGGTCTTCCACGTGATTTGAGTACTTTTGAAAAAAAACATAGTACAGTAATTTGAAAAAGTACTCAAATTACGTCAAAAAAATTCCAGGGTCAACTTCAAACGTTTTTAAGACTTTTTTCACATTACACCAAAGTCCGAATAAAATCACGTGACGAAATAATCCAAAAATAAGGTTTGGAATATGTCATAAATTAATCCTTATTTCTCGAAAAATAAGATCAAGTGACGATTTTGGAAAATGTTATTATGATCAAAACTCTTGAATTAGGTGTTAATTGGCCCAAAATTTTTTTCAGCGTAATTTGATCACTATTTGTTTACTTGAACCAAAACCTTATTTCCTAATTTGAAGGTCACGTGATCGTTTTTTGACTTTGGAGTAACGGAAAAAAAGTCTTAAAAACTTCTAAAGAACCACTTTACTTTTTTCAAAAATTGATTAAGCAATTTTTGAAAAAAAACAGTACTACTTTTACCAACCTTATTCCTTAAATATACGGTCACCTGATCATTTTGGGGCTATCGTGTAATAAAAAAAAGGCTTAAAATTTTTTTCTGATCCCGCTCAAAGGCTTTTTTTTTGATGATTTAAATTTTTTTGCAAAAAATAAGTACTGTAACACAGTAAAAATTTTCGGAAAAAAAACGCACAAACGTCAATTATCCAAATAGTCGATCGATCACTTTGTAAATTTTCATTCATACATGATCAAGGGTCCTAAATTGCGAGTAAAGGCCTTCGAGCCACGGATGGCTTCAAAGACACTACGAGAGTTAAAAAAAATTTTAATAATTTTTTCGATTGTTTTTTTACGATTTTTTGAGTTGTTTATTACTAAAAAAAGCCACGTTGAGTTCAAAAATCATAAAATCAGATCTTTAAGGCGGTAACCGACGCGTTTTACCTTTGTTATGTATTTAAAAGTTTTTTGCATGATCGTACCGGTCGTGATACTGGTTGAAAACCCCGGTTTTTGACTAAATTATATCATTTCATTTAGTCATGAAATGTCAAAAATTTTTAATTTTTCTGACGCCCACTATTAATGGTTTTTTAGGAGGTAAAATGGAATTAGAAATGAATTTTCGGTTTATTTTCGCAAAATCGACAAAAATTACATGTTAAATTGACTGTTTTGGGTGTATTGAGTCTTTACTCAATTTCATTTGGAGCACTGATGTCAGATTTTTTTTTTAAAAAAATCACTTTTTATAAATTGTGTGCTCCAGGTTAAAGTGGANTCGAAAAAATGGCTTCATTCTAAACATTCGTCTAAAAAAAGATAGAGTTTGAAGTCGAAAAACTGGCAAAATCGGCGTTTAAGGGAGATTCTAGAATAAAAAAAGTCAAAAATCAAAAAATTCCTTCTCGTCTCTTTTTTTTTCTCATTAATTTGCTACTTTGTGTAAATTTTGAGACGATTTGTATGTGGGGTCTAAAAGAAGATAGATTTAAAAAAAACCGTTTAGTGCTCTAGAATAGACTCACCACCTGGTGGTGTGATGTAACAAGGTTGACTTTGAGATGTGTAATCGTTAGACGAAGGCTAGATCTACAAACGAGTATCCTCAGATTTTTTACAACATGGGTCAATAATGTACTGAAAGGTCACTAGAGAGCAAAAACTGGTCAACACCCAAGGTCATTCTCAAGTTCATTGTTTAGACTTGTAACTACCCTCAAAAGAATCGGAAAGGTCGACTTTTTGATGAACGTATCAGCAACTATGGGTCAATAATGTACTAAAAGGTCGCTAGAGAGCAAAAACTAGAGAGCAAAAAAGTTTTTGCTCTCTAGCGACCTTTCAGTACATTATTGACCCATAGTTGCTAATACGTTCATCAGAAAGTTGACCCTTCCGATTCTTTAAGGGGGACTTACAAGTCTATACGATGAACTTTAGATTGACCTTGAACTTTGACCGGTCATTAGAGGTCAAATATNAAAAACGCTTCATTTTCACTGGCCAAAAAATCAGCCTGCTAGCACTTCATACCGCTTCGCTAGAACTGGATCACATTTACCTGTAAAATCACGCAAAATTTACCTTAAAATCAATTTTTTTTGAAAAATTTTATGAAAAAAATCCTGGGTCTTAAAATGACCAGAAAAATTTTGTTTACAAGATAGGTTAAAAACATCAATACCCATTTTTGAGTTTTGAAATTTCTTATTTCAAATCGTCTCAATGATGTGACATGACTCATATTACATGAGTCATGTGAAATTAATACGAAATTGGACAATATTTCACTTAATTTTATATGCCAAAATGTTATATGAATTATATAATATCGAAGATTATGCCTATATCTAGAATTTCTGCATATTGCCATGCATATTCCAGGCATGGTCACAATCTTCGATAAAGCAACATAAACTAAATTTGATAAATTTTGAAAACTGAAATCGTCTTTCAAAATGTTTAGGTAGTGAGTCACGACTCGTGAGGCTATTTTGTTCATTTTTCCTGTTCTCCAACTCTCAGCACATTGGTATTCTTGATCAGTTCGAAAATAACCTTTGATTTCGAACGTGGTTAAAGTATGATCAACAACATCTGGTTCTATGATAGTTCCATCAGACATTCTAAACTCGTCACTTTTGTCGAAATCATTTGTCCCGCAAATTCCAACAACATTATTTATGTAAAAATCGGGTATCATAAAGTAAACTTCATACCAATATGACATCTCAAGTATAATTCCATACCATGTTTTGATAACGAACCCATATGGTGTTTCTGAAAACATGTAATCATCCCCGTCTTTTAACGAACCCTGAGATACCAGACGAGACCAATGACCATCTTGAAAAATGTTGGCTTCAGAACGTGTAAATTCGACTTCAACATTTTTTCCGTTTCGCAATTCAAATTCCAAGTAAACTTTTCAAGGATTATAAAATTCATTGAACAATAATCCTCAAAAAGGGTTCAGTCCAAAGTATCAAATGGAACGGAGCAGAACGCGGACAAAATAAACGGAACGCGTACCATTAGATACCCTGGTTCAGTCTGTCAGAGAGGTTATAGGCTATAACTTATAGCTAGGGTTGATTCCGGAGATGACCTCAAAAACTAACGCTGGAACTAGTGGGCAGAAAATCGTTTTATTCTCGGAATCAACCCTACTTATAGCCTATAACTTTTAGGTATTGATATTATTTTGTATTATCACGTTTTAAAGAAACAAGAGGCGACTGTGATAAATAATGCAAAATCATCATAATTATTATGATAACAAAAACAATTTAAAAAACAGCTTTTTGGGATATATTTCAACTCATGGCAGTAATTCGTGATTAAAGAACAAAATTTGGGACATTCAAAGATCAATGAGACGGTAGCATATCACCAAAAAGAAGTTTTTCATTAAAAAAAGTTATTAACTTCCTCTTTTTGATATAAAGAAAGTACTCAAATATAAATAGCAAGCACTTTCATAATTGAAAGAATGCTACTCCACATATACGAATAGTAAATTGAGGCCAGTTTTCTGTTTTAAACATTCCTTTATTAGCGTATGCGATTATGCTTTGATCTGTATTCATAAGGAACTGAAATGATGGAATATCGCCGCGTCTTTCAGCTCTCGACATCATATATTGCGCGTATCCATACAAATCATGATCAACGCCATCAAAAGTTTCAACATGGGGATCTCCCCATGCGTTGCAATATCTGTTTTCACGGCATCTGCAACAGGGTATACACTGTGATTTTTCAAGTCCGACAAATAGCATAAAAATATCCTTTTATCACACGTTGCTTAGAATGCGTAGCCACGTCGATTTTTTTATGTTATTCTTCTATTGATTTTCCTATTTGACTACGCATTCTAAGCAAAGTGTGATACAGGAATATACATAATTTTTTCTTTGTACAATTGAACGATCATTCAACTTTTATATTGTTTATGAAAAATCGTATTTGAACAATAATATTATACTGAGAGTGTCTGCAAAAAATGTTTCAAATCAAACTTCAGACTGCTTACACAACTTTCAAAAATGCCGACATTACAACTTAAAATCTTTCAACTTTGAAATTCAAACTATCAATTTTTTGTCAGAGAGGAACTGCTCGAATTACGATTTTAATTTTTGATAAGAAATTGTCTGAAATAGACAGAATCTCAAATCAATTATGTTTATCAGAATAGACACGAAAGTGAAAAATAATTTTCTCGAAAATGATACACCCTTGGTACGAGTTTTTTAGATAATTTGTCGATTTTTCAAAAATACTCAAATTTTGACGTTTAGCTCTCCAGCAAAACGTTTAGTCGTTTTTCAAAATTTTGAATGGTGATTGTCGAATTTCTTAAGGTTAATTAACAACTAATTTATTTCAAAAACTTGACGTTTCGGCAGTTTAAAACCATATATAAGTTATTATTCTATGTGAAAAACACAAAGTTTGAACCTTAGCATGTGATCTAGAAATGCTAAGAAATTTGGTAAAAAGTTGCAAAAAATTATTTTCCCATTTTTGGGAATAAAGTGAAGAAAATTTCATCTTATTGCCCATTCAGACTGGGACGCATTGTTTTTTGGAAATATTTCTTATTATGATTGCGCTCAAAATAGTTTCTAAATCTATGTTTGATGATCGAGAAATGCGATTGAAGAGATTTGAAGATCGAGAAATGAGATTATTAACAAATAAGTTGCCTACGTTAAATAAGTTGCCTTCGTTAAATAATTCTGTAAATTTTCGAAATCGCAATCTTTCCCCGAGAAGCTGTAAATTATTTTTGAGGGGATAGAGGGAAAAAGGGGACGACAAACCCCCTGGGAATTGTAAAACTATTCGAATTTAGGCAAAAAGGATACTTTTGTCTAAAACACATTTGCATTTTTGATATTGTGCCTGGTAATGTGCCAGCTTGTTGTGAATACGGTTGTATACCCTAAATATAGTCGACGTTATCAGTGTTTCCAATGCCATAATTTTGCATATTGCACATTTCCCATGGCTCGCAGAGGTCTGAATAACACCTTGTTTCATCTCCATCACATTCACAAGTAATTGTAGGAGCTTCAGGATCGACACAAATCTCAGTGTTACAAGGACTAGTTTCTGTAAAAAGTTAGGTAAATCTGAAAATATCTACTTTTTTCGTTTGCTTAAATTCTGTACATTTATTTTTACATGTATTATTATTTTTGATTTAAATATTTCTTTAAAAAAAGGCGGAAACAAGTCTATCTCAGAAAAAAACTGATATTTTTTAAGCTCCAGTGGAATAAATTATTTTGGAAACGTACACTAGTTTTTCTTATTTTGCCTGAATTTAACGCAACATTAGAGAGTCGTGGAAGATCCGTCGAGCGTTCTCATGAAAGATAATGATCTCAATAAGAATTTTTAACTTTCCTGTTTTTTTCGCTGTTCCATCTGCGTGCTGACAAGTCGATTTTCTAATTTTAGTCCCGCCTCCACATTCCATATCGCATTCGCCAAACTCTTCCCATTGACAATCCCAATCTACTGGGCAGCACATTCTTATTTCGTAATCTTTGCAATTTTCTGGATTATCTTCATTTAAACATAAAAATCCTTTCCAATCCAAAGTGACTAATTGTCTGGTTTCCACGCTTGCACTGTTTTTTATTCTAGCTGACAAGTGGGTGAAAATATTCTGTGAGGATGAAACTGAACCTGTATTGGCAATGCTTACTGGGCATACAAAAAAATCCGGCAAAGCACCGAAGCCGATATATCCCTTGTTGGCACTGCTGATAATTAAGGTAACTGGTCCAGCTTAACCAGCCTAATCGAATATGCCAGCTAAAAGAAAAGTCATCAGTGTGAACAGAGGATATCGGCTAAACTTTGAACGTTGCGTACAAAAAACACAGGGCAGTTTAAATTTCAATTAATTTACGACCCTTGGAAGCATGGAAAAAGAGTTCTGCGAAGGCACCAGAGCCTTTCTGAAGGCTCTACTCTGAGCGCTGTTTACAGACAACGTATATGAGATCAACCTACAATCTTTCCTTTATGATCAAGTTGAAAAGTTTCATTGTCGAACAAGAATTTTCAAATTCTAGAAATTTTATGTTTGATTTTGGGGAAAGAATTTGAAAACAAGGTCATTTGAACAACGTGAAGTCGTCTGCTCTACTCAATACTATTTTCCAATGGGGTATATGTACCGTATATATGTTCGTGATCAAAAGATTATTTTTCAGTCAGTTGAAAGTATTCATCAAAAAATCGCATTTTTTTACGAAAACATGGGTAAGTTTTGTCATTCAACTCATTATTTTATGATTATTACTATAAAAAGGTTAATATATAGAATAAGAGTACCACACTGACATGTTTTTCATTAATTACCAATAATACCAATATCGATATAAGATTTGTTGAAATTTCACTTATAAAAAAATATTTTCGCCAGAGAACTTCCTAGAAGTGTTTTTGTAAAATGGACCCAAAAGACTTTTCAAAAACAGACTAATTTGAATTTTAGCTTTATATTTTCAAGTTGAAAATTGTTCCATCAGGATTGAGACATAGACGAAAAATGGCCGAAAAACTTAAAAATATGTTTTTTGACCTGAATCACCGATTTTTATAATGCATTTGAAAGAATGTTTTTGCGAAAAAATTTCAACCATTTTTGGATAATTCAAAGTTGCTTAAGCTTTTCTAAAGGCTCTGTGCCTCAAAGAGTTAAAAGTTCATTTTTGGTGCAGCCCAACTGATCCCGCTTACCTCAAAACTATTATTTGGCCATGAAACTTTTAAAACATAAAAATGTCAGCAAAAAGCACGCGAATCAAGCAGATATAATGAAACCAATCTTTTCAAGGGCTCCCGCGCAAAAAATCAGCCACCCGAGTAAAAGGTCTTTGCCAATAATATTTTTCTTCAAATAATCACGATTTTTAATAAGAAAACATGGTTATTATTCTTAATTGAAGAAAATTATTACACTTTTGTAAGGTAAAATAAGATTTTGCAAAAAAATCAGCAACATGATACGGGCCATGGAATTCAAAGTATTTCAGTGTGGGTTAATATTTCCCAATGGTCCGGTCACATTTTTTCGAAAATGCGGAATCGAAAAGACACAAATTTTTGACTCCGGATTCAAAATTCTCTCAGTGTCAAACTTTGCGAAAGTGCTCAATTGTCCCAAATTGGTTTTGGCGTAAAATGTTTTTTGAAAGTAGGCCAAAATATCAACTGTTTCAGATGATGAATATTTAAAATTTTTTCAGATATTTCATACCCAAATCTTCAAGTCCAATTGGATTTCCACATGCTTTAAAAAATGGCGAACTTGAAGGTTCTCTTTGTCGCCTAAATGCCATCTGTTCATTGTCTCCACCAAGAGCGCTATCTCGATTTTCCCACTCGAGCCACGTGCCAACATCACAATTACCAAGAGTCAACTCTAAAATTTGAGATAAGTTTTCCTGAGTAAACTTAAGAATGGTACATTCCTAATTCGGTTTTTTAGGAGGTTGTAGGGTCTTCAAATTATCTTTTAATTCATGACGGACGTTTGTTAAGACGTTCTACGACCTTGAGAAAGTCGAAATTCGAATATCGTATTTTTTCAAATCGAGCTCAGGCTCTCCTTGTCGAAATTCAAAAAAACAAATCAATGTCAAACTGGCCAATTGTCTGAATATTGCTATATGGATTACCGACCCTCAGAGTACAGAGCCTGAATATTTGAATAATACAAACAACGCAAGATATTAGCACCCAATCAAAACCCTGGATTTCGGAATAGGCAGATTTTATTGGTCAGATTAAGAAAAAATCAACCAATTAAATGCTCAGATTTCGCATTTTTCAAATATACAGGATCTGAGCTTTAAGGGTCGGTAATCCATATCTCAATTCTTAATAATTTCTATGTATACACATACCGCTATAAACTTTACTCCTCAAAAACAAAAACTAAAAAACTGTATGTGCAGGTGATTTGAGAACTAGAATATTTCTTTAAAATAATGAGTCAATAGTTTCTCGGCCAAGAGTATTTTATAGTCTTTCGTGATTTGGTTTCAGCTCAAAAATTTGAACTGAACGCGCTTTATCAGTAAGAATAAGAAAAAAGCTCGGTTGATGTCGGGTCACCGGTTGGTTATGGCAAATAACACTGTCACATGAAAGTTTCTGAACAGTCGAGGTTCTTAGCTTCCGCAGTATGTAACTGAATTGTTTATATCATAAACCACTAAAAAGTTATAAGCGTTTGAAAAGCCAAATATTGGTTTTGAAGATCCTACAATCTCCTATGATTATGCTGAAAACAAAGTTACTTTGAAATATACTTGTATAAATTTATAAATTATCTTTTAATTGCAAATAACTGATTGATGAATGAGACTTCAATGATACCTCTTTCTTGGATTATTATTTTCAGTGTGATCCGGTATCATGGATAACCATAAGATCTTATTGAATTCAAAATTCGCCATTGGGGTTGATTTGCAATTTCATAACAAAAAAAATCAATTTGGTGCATTTTATGGAATAAACGGTCATAAAAAATCAGGACACGTTTATCTGCCTTATTTTTTGTCCGCCTCATTTACAAATTTTTAAGGATACCTTAATTTGGAAATTTGAGTCAAAAATAAACTTTTCGATAATATAAATTAGGAGGTATGAAAAGTAGTTGGAATAACGTTACATCATAAAAAGCATCCCATTTGTTTCAAAATAACTTATAAGTGATCACCTTTTACTCTCCGACAGCATGTTCTTTCACCAGATTTCAAATCGATTTGTCGCCCAATTGGACTATCACAAAGAGATGTTTCTTCCCAATTGCCCCAATCCCCACCAGTACAATGTCCAATATCCTCCAGAAATGGAGGAGTGTAGTTATCTTAATAAAAATGATATATTTAAAGTGTTCTTCCACCATAAAAACTGAATATTTTTGAGCATACATGTGGTCAGCAAATCAGTCAAAAAATTTGGTAAAACTGAAATAAATAGTTACTTATTTGAATGAAAACTGACAATAGCGTGACGGCAAATAAATATCGCTTAAACCTTGTAAGCATATAAAAAAAGTTGTGCCAAGGCACCAGAGCCACAATTGTGGCTTTACTTTGAATCTCGTTTACAGAGAGCTTAAGGCAGGTGGAATTTCTATTTTTTCTGCATGAGGAAGTTGAAAGGTAATTATATTGCATCCGACATTTTATATTCTAGAATTTAAATTTTTAGTTCTAGAAAATAAAGTGAGAAAAGCAAGGTATACCATATCACGAAAAACACGGTTACAGTTGTCTTAACAAGTTACATTTCTGTGGGAAACGATGACAAGTATCTGGGCTACGTCAAAGTTTTGTTTGCTTTGATATATATTCCATTAATCAAAAGTTATTTATAAATAACTCAAAAATTCTGTTGGAAGAACCATGATTTTGTATAAAAAATGTTTATTTTTCCCTATATCCCTTCAACACATTTTGCTTAATCTAGGATGTATGGGCTGAGGAAGCCAATCCTAACACTCCTTAGACTCCTCCTAGCCACTCATGAGGCCGCTTTTCAGCCCGCACATCCTAGATTTAGCAAAAGATGTTAAAGGGATAAAAATTATATTATATCATATACTCAGATTGTCACATTTTTTTCTAATATTTTCGAGTAAATATGGTTATGAAGTACAACTGTGGACAATTTTTGATGGCTGAAATTCATTTTTATAATAATTAAATTTTTTCATGGGATACTTGAAGGTGAAAATTTAGCAATTTCACTTCCGAAAGAAAATATCAGCCCATAGATATCAATACATTTTAATTTCAACTTTTTTTTTTTTTTTGTATATCCGTTTATCACTTTTCGGTTAGAATGCGTAGCCACTACTCTTTTTCACGTGTGATTTTAACGTTGAGGCTACGCATTCTAACCAAAAATTGATAAAGGGATATATTAATTAAAAATAATATCGATTTAATAGGAAATGGAAAATAATACTTTTGCAAAAAGTATGTAGAAATATGTATACGTAAAAATTATATTGTAAAAATTGTACAAAATATATAATATTTAATATTTGAAAATTAATGATCCTGGAGTAAAAATTTAGGTAGACAGGTAAGAACAATTCCACTGTACATACTGTTAATTTAAAAATAACGATGAAACACTATAAAAACTTACTGCTTGTTCATTATGGTGCATAATTGTAGCCAATCTGTACCCTTAGATTGCGAATAAACGAATAATAATAATAATGCATGCGCAAAACACTTTCCTAAAAACTGACTGATCTCACATTTGTATTTTATGTCTAGTTCCGAAATAATTTTTCAGGAAGTGAAACATAGGCAAAAAATCCGAATAAATCAGCATCCCGTAATACTGGAATCGAATATTCGAAAAAAATTTCGATTATTTTTTGGGAACCGAATCAAAATTCTTTATAATGTGTTTGAAAAAAAAGATTCTACGAACCTGTTTTTTCCTTTTTTGAATGATTTTAGGTATGCTTGAGCCACACAGTCAGGATCCTACCATGAATTCAGGTATGTTCGAGCCACTATTGTGGCTCTGTGCTCACAAGGGTTAAGAAAAAACATAAAAATTGATCATTTTAAAAACAAATCTGTGAAGACTAACAAAAATACGTTGGCAAATACATTTGTTAATGAAAAAATAATTAAATTTATTTGTCTTTAATCTTTTATATAAGTTTGACGGGCCTGGACATTAATGTGATGGCTTTTTTGCGGGTGTTTACAAAACGCTGGTCAATTCGTAGGGGTGGCAGTAGTGAGATGCCGCGGGCTTATTTAAGGACTGAGAATCAACGCAGCTTGACAAATATTGTTAATAAGTGACACATGGCTTAACAGTTTGATATCAAATATGACTACATAATTTTTCTAAAATAATCAGCTGTGAAAGTGTGATGACTTTCAAACTATGTTACGCATAACTCTTCCACTATTTTTTAAAAGCAAGAGAAGTTTCAACACTTCACAGATTTTAAATCTGGAGTTACCAAATTATTTTGATAACCGTGAAAAGTTGATAATGTAACATAAAAGTTAAACATCTTAATTAATCATATCACTATGTTATACACGAAAAACAAGAACATCTTTCAAAAATTACGATACTGATTGCAAATTTAAATAAAGTAAATGGGCGGATTTGTGTTAATGATCAGATAATAAAAACTGTTTTATAAACTGCAACGGTTCGTGGTGAAAAAACTGAATATTTGATTTTTTCCGTGGTCAAAATAACAATTCATTTCTGAGTTTTACGAGGAAAAATGTTTTGGGGAACATACAATTTGTTATGTGATTATTATGGTACCTGGTATACAGACATTTAATTTTGATTCACTTGCATATGAATGAATCCCGGCATTTGTTCCTCCATCAGTGTTTCGAACAGCAGTAGTTCCAACAGAATACCACCAATACCCATGACGTGAATCTCCATCAAGTAGTGTCCAACTTTGATCGCTTACTCTTAATCCAGAGAATAAATCTAATGATAGAGAATTTATCTCTCCATTGAACGTTTGAACAACATTATTAATTGTTGCTTTTGCTTTATAAGGATTCGACACAAATTAAAGTACTCAAGATTAAGTACTAAATATCATGACGAAATTTTCTCTGGAATCAGAATACAGTGGGTCAGTACTTAAGGGAGTGGGTGTCGCTGATTTGAGCCTCTTCCAAGGTCATTTCCCGCCAAACTAGCAAAAGTGATATTCCAAAAACATTTTTAGCTAACAAAACCAACATTCGCGGTAATTTGAACTTAACAGTAATCTGATACAATCCCACCTACGCCGACACATACGCTTTTAAAAAGCTTCTTAAAAGACACGCAGTTCGTACCTACTCTTTCAATTTTTCATCATTTTTTATTAGTTTTTGGTGTCAGGCTCCGGAAAAGCCTTACAAATAATGCAAAAGAGCTTTTGTTTAAACATTTTGCTTTCAGCGGACAAAAACGCGAACAAAACCAAAAATTAAAATTTTGAAATGGTCAGTTTGGGAGGCTCAGGCAAAAGTTATCTCCTCCACCAATTTGAGAGATACAGTTTCGACTGATACTGCATCTGAAAGCACAAGACTTGTTTAACCATGAACTAAAGATTTTTTTTTAATTTTGCTTCGGCGTCTCTTGGGGACCATGTCAACTTTTCAGTTTTAGCCAAATTGTTTAAAATGGTCAGTTTGGGAAGCTCGGGCAAAAGCTATCTCCCCCCCAGTTTGAGAGATACAGTTTCGACTCATACTGCATCTGACAAGCACAAGACTTGTTTGACAATGAACTAGAGAGTTTTTTTGAAATTTTGATTCGGCGTCTCTTGGGGCCATGTCAACTTTTCATTTTGAGCCTCATTTTTTGCAAAAATTTAAAAAACCAGAAGAAATGCTTCAAATAATTTTTTCTGTAAATACAAAGACTTTTAAGGATTTTGGTGCAATTTTTAACTCGGTAGCGAATTAAGCGCACTTTTAATTTAAACATAAATAAATCAATAATTTTTGTTTTCGTTTTTTGGCCGCCGAAAGCAAAATTTGAAAACAAAAGCAATTTTGCAATATTTGTTAGGCTTCTCCGGAGCCTCATACAAAAAAAAATAATAAAAAATGATGAAAGATTTTTATAAATCTTTTTTTGAAAAAACACTCAAAAAACGCGCGTTGACTTCCATGGTGTCTAAATAACAGTGAAATTTTTTTTTTATCTATTGAATTAAATGAATTTTATTTTATACGATTTCTACGTCAAAAATCGAAAATTTAAATTTGTGAAAAAAGACGGAAAAAAACGAAATTTTACGACATCGAAAGAAATATTTTTCTTCATGAGTTAATTGAAATAAATTACAAAGGTGGATGGGTCGACTTACCAATTTGGCAAGTTTGGTGTGATAAAATTTTTAATGATAATGAGGGCTTTGGAGTATTTCTGCCGATCCGTAGTTTTGTTTTAAAAAATATGATTCAAAGTATTAACAAGAGCGAAGAAACAAAACGAAGACATATTTAAATATAGTGAGAGTAGCAATTCCAAATATTTTGGGCTAAGGATTTCAGAAAAATTTGTTCGAAAATTTATAATATTTCTAATTATTTTTGACCAAAAATCACTCAACCATGTCATATAATTGTTCAGAGAGCATATGAAAAATATGAGGTCATCTTGTCGATAAGTTAAAGTAGCCATTTTGTATAATTTTTTTCGTTGATTTGAAACAAATATTGAAAGTAAATTTTGAACAAAAAACAAGGAATTTTTTTATAATTTTAGGAAGTCTTTTCCAAATTTCTCATAATTTGTCGAATTCGAAAAGTTTAATTCGAACACAAAATTTTCTCAAAAAGCAGTAATTCGAAAATTTTGTAGTTACAAAAGTTGCCTGAAGTATAAAACATAACTTTGGTGGTCTACTGAGAAGAATATATAAACCCAGTAAAAAGTTTTTCATCAAGAGCCCATATCCGTATCTGTCAAAATGCACCGACCTCCTTAAAAGCTAAACCTATGATTTATTGTCAATTTTCACTGTTTTTTTATTCGACTAACATGAGGATAATTTCAGGGGGTCAAAGTTTGTATTTAACCCTCTCACACCCAAAACGCCATTCAGGGACGCTACTTTGAGCCCTTATAACGGGAGAAATAAAAATGTTTGCAACATACCTGTTCTTTAGTTCTCGAGATTAAGAATAGACTTAAATTTCAATGCTATTTAATTGACATTTTTACTTTATTAACCCCGCAAAATAGTGAAATTTACAAAGTGACCTTCAACCTACGCATGTGTCATTGTGAGAACGTGAGAGACGTCAGAACAAAAATTGATAATTGAGGAGATTCAGAATTAAATTTTCTAAATCGTGACTTCCTCAAAAATAACCTGCAATTTTTGATCGTCAATCTACAGGTGTTTTCCGAAAATGAAACCTAACCTTCGCAATTTATCAAAATCACTTGTGAAAAAATGAAAATTTACTGCAAGACGTGAGAATCTTAATCCTCACCTGAGATTTCTGATCTCTAATCTACAGGTGTTTTTCGAAATAGCTCCGGATGTGAGGGGGTTAAGGAGGTTTTATCGACAGTCCATATATTCTGGTTTTGTATCACTGTCGACTTAATTTCACGATTTTTGATCTCAACGTGACCTGTTTAGTTATATAAAAGTTTAAAATTGTGACATTTTTTTAAAATTTTTCTTAAAAGATGAAATTTATTCGAAGTGTCTAAAATGAGAAAATGATTTTCGCTCGTGCGTGAGAACGATGAATATCTTAGCGGCCGAGAAGGTAAGGTGTTCGGGTTTCTGAGCAGATATGTGCGGGTGCCGAGTCGGCACTGCCGACCACTGACAGTCAAACCGCCCCCTGACCGCCTTACAGTTGCAAGTTTACTCCCAGTATATCTTAAAACCCGGGAGAGGGGCTTTTGTTAAGTTAAGTTCTGGCATTTAAGAAATTTCTAATAAACCTTAGTTCGAATAAAATGGGCCGTACAAAATTTCCCACATTTATTCTATTGTGTACTAGTTTATATATGATATACTGCTCATGGATTCAACCTGTATATCATTACTTTACTATGTTATATCAATGATTAATCAATAGTTTAACTTATATCCCTATACGAGAAAGATAGATATTTTATAATTTGGTCTAGCACATGATGTACTTTAAGAAGTAGTGATGTACGAGTTGAAATTAAAAAATATCTACCTTTCTCATTGGGGGATATACTATATATCATATACAGGGTTTTAAAAGGGATCATCCCGACTGTAGATATTATGCTTAAACCTTTGCAAACCAAGGATGAAAAACCCACGCAATAGCAATTTTTTCGCAAGCCTCATACATGTAACAGGATAGTATGGGCGTCGGATGTACCAAGTATATCCCTTTTGATTTATCTGTGAGCTGGGGGAACCAATCCTGACACTCCTAAGACCCCTTCTAGCCACTCATGAGGCCGCTTTTCAGCCCAGATCTCACAGATTAATCAAAAGGTGTTAAAGGGATATCCTTTATGATGCCCGAGTAACATAAATATCGTATTTGCCTGTTAAAAGAATAGGGAATAAGATATGTATGTTACTCGGGCATCATAATCGATATATTTAAAGCAAGAATCGAAGATTTTTAGTTCAATATTTGCGTTATTATTTTCAAGAAGTTTAAAAAAAAAATATTATTGTCGATCCCCAACTGAGTCTTTTAAAATAAATGGGTTCTCGGTCTGAGTCCAAGCGACAGATCTTGTATCAGCACCATTGGAGTAAACCAAATCAAATTTGTAAGATGATAAACTTTCAATTCCTCTGAAATCGATGAAGTTTTCACCTTCTCTGAAAAAACATCCCTTATTGATTCCAGCGTCTCCACATGTTTTGAATGCTTCCGATACAGGACTCGTTTGATGATAAATAATCGTCTCAGTGCAAGCGGCTAAGAAAATTTTAAAAAATCCGATAAATATTCTCCGCATTTTATCGTTGGATACAAAATTTTATAAATGCTAAAGAAACGCGCATAGGCTGGCTATATTTTGTTCAGAGGGGGTGAACACAAAACGAACGAAAAATTACTAGAAATAATTGTCGCTGAAAGACCGAAAAATGACCTTTTTGTCACCCATCGTTTGAAATCCCTATTCGCCACCACACTGATATATCTCGATTTGTGTTCACTCCCTCTGAACAGGATATCTGGCTATCTCAAATAGAAAAAGAGCTGATTTTTTGTGTTAGACTGAGGTTTACAGAATAAAAAAATGTTTTGCGCTCTCGAATGGTTAAAAATTAATCAATTATTGAGAAACAATTGTTCCTTAATTGTCTCGAAAAAGTATCACTGATGCTACAGTTGTTCTTTATTTCACAAAAAAAACTCTCCCTGGCGACAGCGTCACCGATTGATCAGAAAATACATGACTTTCAGCCATCATAGTCATAGCCAAAACTATTTAGTTTCCTTGTTTTCAAGTTAATAAAGCATTATTAGTTTTTATAATTTTGGCACCATCTTCCCAGGTGCTGCATCACCCGACTTTTTGAAAAATTTATAATAAAGCTGTGATCCAGAGGTCGGCATAACGTTTTGAAAAACCTGATCGGATCGAACTTGATCGGATTACAAATTTTGAAAACCTGATCGGATCGAACTTGATCGGATCGCAAATTTTAAAAACCTGATCGGATCGAACTTGATCGAATCGTAGATTTGAAAAACCGGATCGGATCAAAGTCGATCCTATCAAGAATTGTCGATCTAGATCAAACAAAACATAAGTTTTTTGTTAAGGGGTTCTCTGACGCCATGTGTTTCACGGGTTAAAAATAGAGCGACCGCGGTAGGAAACATTTCTGTGGAATGCTGATACTTCGAACAGTTCCGGGAAGACAAGTAGTCGCAAATTTACGAAAAGTATTTTGAAATTTTTTCGAAAAATTATTTCATATCGGCTTAAGGGGGTACAGTTCGGTTCACAGAATTTTCTTAAAATTTGGGACCTAACTAATTCGAGTGAAAAAATGACAATGGCAAGATTATTTTTCACTTTTGAAGTCAAGGTCCGCCAGGTGGCGCCTTCAAAGTCCGTCAAACTAAAATCGTATCTCCTCCCTGAGTTTTCATCGGATCGAAAAAATTTATATTGCAAAATGATTCGCAGCCGATTATCTAAAATCTCACTTAAACTTACAAATTCAATGTTGGTTCGTCAGATAATTTTTTTTTATCTTTCAAAATAAGATAAATTTAAAAATTTTACACTTGCCAGATTTAAGAATAAAGCCTGATCATCTCATTAATATCAAAAAAGTTGAGATTGGATGTGTAGTTAATACCACTGGTTATCAAGAAATTTTTTTTTCGTTTTGAATTAATCTCAAATAAAATTAAGTTAAGGCTTAAATCCGAAGTGTTTATTAAGTAAAATTCCAATGTCTTATTCATAATGAGGCGTTATTTCTATAGGAATATCTCTGAGTTCACTTAGCTGATCTGTTTGAGATATCTTTTTCTCCGAATTTTTACGTCTGAACCCCTTCAAATTTCGTAAATCACAATACATTTCGCCGTTTTTTTATTTTGACATTTCCTAAAAAACTTGAAATTATTCATATTTATAAGGAATTTTTCATAAAAGAGCGACTTCAAAACATTTATTTGATCTTTAATTAACGGAATATGTGAGTTCTAACTCAACTCAGCAGGCAAATATTCGCTAAAAGCTGCTTTGATAAATAGAAATCACGATTTTTTTTTGCGCGGCGTTCGTACTTTAAAAAGCTTTTTGATGCGCGAGAGGAAGCAGTTTCAAAAATCCGTTAGTTATAAATTTTCAAGAGATGATCGTCAAATTAAAAAATAAATACATGAAAATTTAAATTACGTGTCGACGTTAATGAAGAGAAAACAAAAAAAAAATTTCTTAATAACTACATATTCAATATCAATATTTAAATTATTTATGAGATGATAAGGCTTGATTCTTAAATCTGGCAAGCGTAAAAATTTCAAATTAATGTTATTTTGGAAGATAAAAAAATTATCTCACGAACCAACATTGAATTTGAAAAATTTTTTGGGTGAGATTTTAGATAATTGGCTGAGAATCATTTTGCAAAAAACAATTCTTTGATCCGATGATAACTCAGGAAGGAGATACGATTTTAGGTTGACTTTGAAGGCGCCGCCTGGCCGAAGTTGATATAAAAAAAATTTAATTTATGGTTTTTCCAAAATCAGCCTCAAAATTTTTATGTATGAAAAAAAACTTTAAAGGGTTTTAGGAAAGTTTTCAAATTTTGAAAATAATTTAAAAAAATTAAGAAAATAGTCAAATATGAAAGAAAAGTTTCGAATTTGAAAAAATCAAGTCTGCAATGTATTTAATTTTTGAAAAAATTGTTAAATTTGATAACAAATTACATAATTTAAAACAGAAATTGCAATTTAAGAAACAAAATTTCAAATTTTTTAAAGATTTTACATAAATTATCTATAAATGTTTCAGTTTGAATCTTTTTTGAGAAAATTAACAATTTTCGAAAAAAATGGTTAAATTAAAATGCAAAATTTTAGATTTAAATAATTTTTGGAAGTTTCGGAAAAAGAAACCAAAATTTAAAATAAAGAAGAAACTTTTCAATTTATCATAAAAATCGAATTTTTCAAGAAATTTCTCTGCCTTAAAAAATATTTAAATTATTAGAAAATGGTCAATTCAAAAAAAATTGCTAAATTCTTAGTCAATTATGAACACAAAAATTTGATAAATATTTGAAAGCAAATTATTGAATTTACAAAAAATGGAAAATTTATAACATAATTGTAAAATTTTAGAAATAATTGTAAAATTTCGATGAAAATTGTGAAAATTTCAAGAGAATTTTTCATAATTATAAAAAAGTTAAACAATTTTCTTTATATAATTTGTATTGGAAATTATTAAATTTTAGCAAAAATTTGTCAAATTTTAAAATAATTTGTCAAATTGTAGAGAAATTTTTCAAATGTCACAGTAATTTGTAAATAATCAAATTACTAAGAAAATTGTAAAGTGTTCAATAAATAAAACTTTAAAAATAATTGGGAAAAATTTTTAGCTCTCACAAAATTTAAAATTTTTTTGAAAATTCGAAAAAAATTTTATAAATATGATAATTTTTTTTTTAATTTTATGTAAATAAAAACAATTTTCATTAATTTTCATTTTTAATCTAGTTAAAAAATAAACCAATTTTCTCAATAATTTAACAATTTGTTTTCAAATTAACGATTTTCAAAGACTCAGAATTTTTTTTAAAACTTGTTTACGGAATTCAGAAGTTTTTCCATACTGAAATTTGTTTTGGGAAGTTTTCAAATTGTCATTAAATTTTAACTTTTTCAAATCTGAAAGGTTTCGTTAAAATTTCACTATTTTGTCATTATTAAAAAATTCAAATTTCCAATAAGATTTGAAAAGTTGCTTATTTTATTTTCGAAAATATATCAAAAATTGCGTAGGCTTTCACGCTGATTTTTGTCTATGATATAAACGTGTATCAAACGGCCTTATCAGATGAGATAAGTCGGGCCACCAAGAGGCGACAAAAATGTTTCGGCTGGCCCTTCTTTTTCTAATGCTGAGAATCTGCTCTGAGGTTATTTTTACCTTGCGTTTCAGCGGCAGAAGAGCAGAAACGCTCTGTTAAACAGTGAAGGCTCTTAAACTTGGACAACCTAAGCACTTTGGTGGCTTGGAAATTTTTCCATCTTCAAAAAATTACCGACAAAATTACTCAAAAACTTTTCATAAATTTTAGAAACGAAAGTTTTCGAAGAAGCCTTCAATAAAATTAATTAAACTCATCATAATATATTTTTATATATAATCAGGAAATTGAATGACAAAAAAACTGAACTTTTAATCTCAAGAAGTTTGTTATACATTTTCGGCTAATTCCAGAAATAAAAATGCTCGAAATCTGTGTTCAGGGTTTGATTTTTTATTTGATCCAATCCTGGATCCAAAAATAACTTTGAATTGTACATATCATGAACCAAATTAAATTGCTTTAAATACAGCCGGTATGGTCGTGAATTTTAATTTTAGATTGTTTTGTTAATTAACAGTAACAAAATATTTCCGCAGAAATTTACGGAAATTATTTTAACAAATTAATATAGTTTTAAAAATTAAAATTTAATGAAGAATAAAAATCCAAGCTTAAGATTCAAATAAAATTAAAGATTCAATATCTAAAAAGTTAATTTCGAGAAATGATATTTTGGCATTGCAGGCTTTGTCTGTGCACCCACAGACGAATCGTATAAGATATCTCAAATTTTTATTGTGACCAAAAGTTCTTTCGTGGTGACATAGACAAATTTGTCGCTGCTAAGAAAAGTAAGATTTATTTCATTAAAAAATAATAATGTCTTAAAACTGTACAATTTGGTAGACATTTAAAGTTTCATTTTATGATTTAACTTCGAGAATAAATTTTTAAAAAATTAAATTGAAAATTAAAAAAAATCTCTAACTAATAATTTTACTTAATTATTGAATTTTATTTGCAATTGAAAAGAAACACATTTCAAATTTGATAATACAATCCACATGATTGTAAAATATTTGTTCAAAAATAGAAAACTTGTTCGACGACACAAGACAATATTCGTATGTCAAAATGCAAAACCGACAATTTAAATTGTTTTCAAAAACTGAAAGTGTTGCCTTCGTTAACAAATAATTATGACTTATGTTGAATATTTGAATGTCGGTAACCCCCACCTGTACGAGATGTCCTACCCCAAACCTGCACGAGAGTGTTTCAGAACACAAACATAGTTAGATTGTCCATCCTTAATATCTACTAATTGAAATAGTGAGTGGGTTGTTTCGAAATTTGTTGGAGGTTAATAATATATAAGAAAATGGAAAAAAAATTACGGAAGAACATTTTGATCGTCACGTGATCAAAATATAGCAATTTCCCAATACCGCCAACTAAAAAAGATCAATAGAGAAATTTTGTCTTATTCATCGGACTACCGGTAACCGGAAATCTACTTTATCCCTTATTAACACTTTTGTTGATATCCCGGCCNAGCAGGTGAATTTCAATTTGAAAAAAATAAAAAAATTCTGATATTTGTAACGTTTCCTTGTTTATTCATTTTCAACCATTTTAACAATAAAGAAAATCTCGTTTTTTCGCATTCAACTGCCCACTAAAAAACTTCAATCCTCTGATTAATTAAATTATCTTCTTTTTCGCCTTCCGCTTTTTCCGCTTTGGATACCCCTCGAAAAGGTGTTAACTTTTTAGCGCCCACCTTGAGGTCTTGACTCCATCGGGCAAAGTTGAAGACGCCAAAAATTTGTGGGAAAAGAAGAATTTTGTCAAGTCAACTATTGATATAAACTATAAAAAAGGCAAGGCTCCGCCTCGCCTTTTTTATATTATTATACAATATTTACAACGACCTTCAAAATAACCCATTTCAGACCGCGACCAGTAAAACACCGTTTATTTTTAATGGCGTTAGAACCCCCCTTAATTAAATAAAAAAAATTCGTTCGATCTAGATCGCAAATGATTAGATCGGATCGAAGATTTCAAAAACCTGATCGGATCGCAGATTTCAAAAACCTGATCGAATCGAACTTGATCGGATCGCATTTTTCAAAAACCTGATCGGATTGAACTTGATCGGATCGGAGGTTGACAAAAACCTGATCGGATCGGATCGAAAAAAAGTTCGATCAGATCCGATCAAGTTATGCCGACCCCTGCTGTGATCATTGATTTGTATGTTTTGAAATTGTTTTACATATCCTATTCCGAGTACATTAGATCAAAATTGCCTAGGTAAAAATACAAACCATTTGTGTGTTGATTGGGTAGTTATAAACTTCAGGTGGTGAGGAATCAGTTGTCTATCTCTCTCGTGTCGCGAACTAGACTAGATAATGGGGGCGCCGAGATATAGCGTCCGTCGGTTACTCCCATAATCAAGAAGATCGAATTGAATTCAGAATTGGGAAACATTTTTCCGAGTTGTTTTGCAAAACGAAGGAAGAGACCTCGGGCGCCCCATTATCTAGTCTAGTTCGCGACAGACGAGAGAGATAGAAACTTTCCTCACCACCCTGAATTATAACTAACCAATTCAACACACAAATGGTTTGTATTTTTACCTAGGCAATTTTGATCAAGTGTACTCGGAATAGGATATAGTTAAAGCAAAAATTAAAATATTGAATGGTCGAATACAAAAATAGCGCTTCATTTCTGCAATGATAATGTATTTGAGTCATATTTAAAACCTGAAACAGTTTTCATGTATTAGACGTATTGTGTTTGCTGAAGCAAGAAAAACAGAAATGTGAACGTTTAATAAGTGTACATTTTTACTGGATAATCTTAATTTGGAAGGTCTCTTCAAATGATAAATTGTTGTTTTTTTATTGTTGAGTTGGCCGGTCGCATTGAAACGCCTGGAGAAAAAAGGTGCAGCCTAACACAAAGTTTTTCAATTGATATTATTAGTCTGAATAATTCACTGATGAAAGATTTGCTGACAAAAAAAATATTTTGTTTGAACTTACAAAGTTGAACCATCAAAAGATTTTACCTTGAATTCCGTGGATTTTGAGCCAATTTTCACATACTATTAACTTTTAGCGTCTCTTTACCATTATCAAATAGATTCAAAAGACAATGAGGGGGTGTAAGGAGTCGCAAACAATTTTGAAAAAGCCTGTCTTCAATTGGATTGATGAAAATAACTTTGTTCAAAATATAATTGGGATTCTGCATCGATTGCGCCTTATTTTGACGACAAAGCATTATTACTTTATTGCAACTGACAATCTAGGCGCACTCTCACATTATTTTGGGATACAAATGAATTTAGACTTCTAATCATGCTAAATTTGTAAAATTAAGAGTAAAATTTAAATTTTTTGAGTGATATCACTAATATTTCAAATTTTGATATTTGATGCCGGCCTCTATCGAGAACAACTGCAGGAAATATATGAACTTTTCAGATCATACACTCAACATCAAGCACTTGATGATTATATAAATGTTGATCATGAATATTATCTCAAGAATTCAGACAGGAGAAAGGTTTTGGAGAAGTACATATTTGAGGCGAAAAAGACAATTATTGGTGATAATCAAAAAAACAAGCATTCAAATCTTGAAGTATCAGATCATACAGATACAAATGATATTATTCTGATAATTTTTGGTTTAAATAAGTTGATAATTTGAAATTCAAAACTTGTATAATGAAAAATAAAACAACTTATTTTGAGACTACCACTCCCTTGAAAGATTATGTAACCAATCAAAATATAACAAAAGAAAACTTACAACATGTGACATCCCCAACAGATGTTATTTCTTCCACGTATCCAAGAGAACAAGAACATGTGAAGTTCCCAAGGGAATTTTCACAGGTTGCATCAGCATGACAACCACCGTTATTATCGTCGCATTCATTCACATCCGCACACTCAGTACCAGATCCGGTATATCCATCATTACAAGAACAAGTGAATGTTCCGGGGGAATTGTCACAGGTTGCGTCGGAATGACAACCACCGTTATTCTCGTCGCATTCATTAACATCCTCACACTCAGTACCAGATCCTGCATATCCATCATAACAAGAACAGGTGAAGGTCCCAGGGGAATTTTCACAGGTTGCGTCGAGATGACAGCCACCGTTATCAACGTCACATTCATTCACATCCTTGCACTCAAAACCAGATCCTAAATATCCATCCTTACAAGAACATGTGAAGGTCCCTGGCGAATTGTCACAGGTTGCGTCGAAATGACAACCACCGTTATTCTCGTCGCATTCATTCACATCCTCACACTGAGTACACACAGAAAAAACCACACACTGAAAAAGACATCATCACAAGAACAAGTTTGGTCCGGGGAATTGAAAACTAAAGGTCTGCGTCGGAAAAAACGTAATCAAGATCGAATATCGAATCCAAAACATCAGTACCAGATCCTGTTATACCATCATTACAAAACAAGTAAAGGTAGAACACCAGAAATGCATCAAAAAACCACCAACGGTTCGCGAAGAAAAACAAACACCGCTATTCCTCGCGCATTCCATCACAGCCCACAACACCAAACAAAAAACAACCAGATCCCTGAATATACATCATACGACAAGTAAAAGTCCCGGGGAATTTCACAGGATTGCCGTCGCCGAATGACAACCAACACGTTATTCCCGTGCATTATTCACATTCCTCACACCAATACCAGATCCTGAATATCCACATCATTTACAAGAAAGTAAGGTCAAGGGGAATATAAATGTAGCGGACTTCGGAATGACAACCTACCGTAAATCCGTTTCATTACATCAAACATCCACTGAGTTACCATGACTGATATCATCCTTAAAAAAAAGAAAGTCCCTGGGGAATTTCACAGTTGCGTCGGAAGACAAACCGTTATCTAAAGTGCATCATTCACATCCTCACACTAGTAACAGATCACTGCAAAAATATCCATATAACAAAAAAGTAAAGTCCAGGGGAAATTGTCAAGGTTGCGTCGAGAAAAACCAGCCACGAATAAGATGTCACATCTAAAAAAAGATCCTGGAATATCTCATTACAAGAAAACTTAAGGTCCCGGATATAATGATATAGCGTCGGGAATGACAACCACCTAACGTTGCTCACAATATCCTCAAACTAAGTACAACACACAAAAAAATAGATCCTAGAGTATCATACCACATACAAACCAAAAGAACAAGTAAAGGTCCCGAGGATTGTAAAGGTTGCGTCGGAATGACAACCACCGTGTCTCGTCCATTCCAATACATCTCAATTAAAAAAAAATACCATAAAAAAAAACAATTAAAGTCACACACGATTCACATAAAAAACCCTTCGGAAACGCAAACAACAACAAAAACAATAAACATTCACATAACCTCGACTCAGAAAAATATACTGATAACATGATACAAAGGGAAGTAAAGGTCCGGGGAATTACAACGAGAAATATAAAAAGAAAAAAAAAATATTAAAAAAAACTCAGTCGCATTCATTCACAAAACTCAAGAGTAAAACAAAAAATATACCTACAAAAATGTAAGGCGAGAATTTAACATCGCCCATTCCGAGCAGAAATAGAACACAAAAAAAACAAAAAGTTATGTAACGTGCATCGTAATCTCCGAACCCTCAGTCAGATCCTGAATATCCATAGATTCAAAGCAAGTAAAGTCCGGGAATTGTCCAAGGTTGCGGGTAGGAAGAACAACCACGTTTTTTCCTCAATTAATCAATCGCTACAACTCCAGTACATCCTTGATATCAGCATACAAGGAGAGAATAAAGTGGCCGGGGAGTTCACAAGTTACGTCGGATGAAACACTTATTCTATCGCATCATCACATCTCACAGGACTCAGTCCCAATTCCTGAATATCCATCATCACAGAACAAGAAAGTCCCGGGGAAATTTTCCAACAGGTTGCGCGGAATACACCCGTCTATTCTCGGTTGCATTCATTCACACCTCACACTCATAACCAGATCCGAATATCCTCATTAAAAAAGTAGGGGTCGGGGGAATTACAGGGCGTCGATAAGACACCGTTATCCGTTGCATATCATTCTCCCTACACCCAGCAGACTGATAACCAGTCCTTACAAGAAATGTAAAGTCCCGGGGATTCACAGTTGCGGTCGGAATAACTATCCGTTATCCTCGTATGCATTATTTCACAACTCAAGTCTGGCTCTACAAATCTAAATATCATCATTACAAGCAAATAAGGTCCAGCGGGGAAATTTTACACAGTCGCGGGGCGGTCGAAGACAACCACTGGGTATTCCGTTGCTGCATTCCATCCTCCACAGCCCAACCCAGATCCTGAAATTTCATTACAAATAAACAGTAAAGGTCCGGGAGAATTGACAGTGCAGTCGAATGACAAGAACAACCGTTATCTCAGTGCATTCATCAAATCCTCATCTACAGTACACGAAATAGCATCAAACAAGACAAGTAAGGTGCCGGGATTGTCACAGTGCGTCGATGAAAACCGCGCACCAGTATCCTATGCTTCATGTACATCCTACTCTCAGTAGTAGAGATCTGAATACATCACAAAAACAAGTAAAGGTCCGGGCGAATTTTACAGGGTTCGGCGATCGGAATGCACAACCACATACCGTTATTGTCCATTCATGTCCAGCAATATCTACAGTTGGCTGAGTAACTCAGATCGATACATGCCTTACAAACAGTAAGGTCCGGGGATTTTCACAGGTTCGTCGGAAATGACAACATCGTTATTCTCGTTGCATTCGAATCATATACCCACATCAGTACCGAATCCTAATATTCCATCATAACAGACAATAGGTCCCGGGGAATTGTCACAGGGTGGGTCGGAAGAACAACCCGTGATCCCGGTTGCCTTCCACATGCCTCCAACGACTCAGTACCAATCCTAATAACCATACATACAGAGAAAGTTAAAGTCCGGGGAAGTCAAAGGTGCGTCGGAATGAAACCCTTATTCTCGTTGCATCACACATCCCTCGACATCATACCAGATGTCTGATCCCATCTTACAAAAAATCGTAAAGGCCCGGGGGAATTTCAACAGGTTGCGTCGGAAGGGCACAACACNTCACAGGTTGCGTCGGAATGACAACCACCGTTATTCTCGTTGCATTCATTCACATCCTCACACTCAGTACCAGATCCTGAATATCCATCATTACAAGAACAAGTAAAGGTCCCGGGGGAATTGTCACAGGTTGCATCGGCATGACAACCACCGTGCTTCTCGCCGCATTCATTAACATCGTCACAATCAACACCAGAACCTGAATATCCATCATTACATGCACAAATTAAGGATTCGCCAGATTTGATACAAGTTGCGTCTTTATGACAGTTTTCTGTATCAATTTCACATTCAGTTCCATCCACACACTCAAAACCGTTACCTGCATACCCGTCATTACAAGAACAGGTAAAGGTCCCGGGGAAATTTTCACAGGTTGCGTCCGAATGACAACCATCGTTTTTCTCGTCACATTCATTCACATCCTCACACACAGTACCAGATCCTGAATATCCATCTTTACAAGCACAGGTAAATGTCCCTGGATAATTGTCACAGGTTGCGTCGGAGTGACAACCACCGTTATTCTTGTCGCATTCATTCACATCCTCACACTCAGTACCAGATCCTGAATATCCGTCCTTACAAGTACAGGTAAAGGTTCCGGGGGAGTTTTCACAGGTTGCGTCGGCATGACAATCATCTTTTTCGAGATCACATTCATTTTCATCCTCGCAGTCAACACCGGACCCGTTATATCCTTGATTACATGCACAAGTGAAGGATCCGATAGAATTGGTACAATTTGCGTTAACATCACAATTGTTACCGTCAGTTTTGCATTCATTTATGTCGTCTTAAAATAAAAATATTTTATTCCTATGATGGCATATCTAAGATTAAGATCACTAGGACCTTCTGTTTACGTTTGTGGTTGAACTTCATTTTGAAGATCTTATCGGTCAAAAAGTGAAATCTGGTGCTCTTATTGGTCGATAGCGGGCCAACGCGATTGCAAAGCGAAGGGGCCTAGTATCTCAATCTTTAATATAGTTTTCATGCATTAAATCCAGCCTCAAACTTTATTTTCAAATAAATAATTGAAAAAAATTGGAGAAAATCTCGTTTTTTTTGATAATTTGTTCGAAAGTACACTTTTTACTCCAAATCAATTCCAGCATTTTGCTTGGTTTAAGGCTCAATAAAACCAGCGACCAAAACCCCCTTACGGGGGTATACGACTCTGATTTGACATTTTCTCGGTGAAATATACTGACAACTAACAGTTCATGAGAAAAACCGAAAATGGTTATTTTTAGATCTATGCTTAATCTTGCGAAAAAGTTCATCACAAATTATTTTTTACGATTGCACCAATAGGTACAGTATCGTAACAAGGTAACATTTTCCAAACTGCAAAATCTATCTTCTCCCAGACGGTATATCAAATTGAGCTCAAACTTTCACAGATTACGTAACGGTAGTATGTCAATCTTTCAAGACAAGGCTTTTTTGATCCGGCGACAGAACAATTATAGAATGCCAAATAACCGACAATTTTTCACAATTTCAGACTTCAAAATCTATCTACTCCGAGGATATATTTGCAAAATGGCTCAAATTTTTATCAAGTATTCTCCAGAACATTGGTAAGAGATTTGTGCAATTTCTATCTGAAATTGAAATATGATTTTATGGTCATTTTCGAAAAAAATTCCAAAAAAAAGTGCTTCGATTCTTTCGAAAGTAGACTTAAAAGGAAGCCAGTAAAACACTGATGAGAAAGTTAGCTTATGTCAAGTCGATATTTTGAAGTTTTAGTGGTCGAATTCGAGCAAATGTTATTTTTTAACTTCATCTTTTAAAAAATACTTAGAGAAAAATCAAAAAAATGCGAAAATTTCGAAAATAAATTTTAATGATTGGGTTCTTAGTACACTTAATTATCACCCCGCGTGGGAATCTGATTTTATAACGTCTTAGGTGATACCTACGACAGAAAAAATTAATTTTCATATTAAAAAAAAAATCATGATAGAAACAAATTACCGGAACAAATTAGTTTCAACTTTATAAATTATATTTTATTGTTTACACATTTTTCATGCATTTTTATTCTTAATCAAACTTTTCGCGTTTACAAAAATAATTCAACATGTTTACCAAAATTTGCGTCATTTGTATATAGATTTATCATTCACGCTGTTTGCGTTCTTAAAAATCTTTCGATAATACAAATTTGTAAAATATCATCATAAATCTGTGTACATGTTTACGAACTCTATAGAAACTGTTTTTTATGCACAAAAATGAAAATGCAAAATTTTCAGTTTTGCGCATTTAGCGCCGCTTTTGGGGTGCTCTTTGGAGCTAACACGCTCACCTTATAAACTTCGTTTTAACCTACTTTTAACCACTTTATATTTTCAATCAAATACCGAATAAAAAACTTTGAAGAAATAAAAATTCGTTTAATTAAAAATTGATGTTACATCATAGGAACATTTAAAAAGGTACTGACGACCAAATTAGCACAAAATTGATTTTACCCATATTTTTCATATTAAAGAAAATAAAAAGTGTTTGATTTAATTTAACCACTCAATTTTCAAAATATTACATTGATGTAAGCAAACTTTCTTTTGAACTTACTTTCGAAGCATTTTTTTTAATTTCAATAAAAGATCATACTTCGGATTAAAATCAACAAATTCAGATGAGCTTGTGCGCTTTGAGGTGAAATTGTTTAAAGAATACGTTTTAAAAGTTTGAGCCATTTTGAAAGTTTAGTTTAGGAGGAAAAAGATTTAAAAGTTTTAGAATGCCAAAAAATGTAGATCATTTGCCATTATAGAAGTGGTCAGATACCGGATCAAAAAAAGCTGGTGATTTAATTTCCGAGATAGATTTTGAAGTTACGAAAATATTTCTGTGTAACGATACCGTAACTATTAGTGTGATCATCGAAAACAACCTATTATGTACTTTTTTGCATTATCAAGGATAGACTCACAAATGAGTATTTTCGTTTATTTTCAAAAACTCTTGGTTTTCAAAATATATCATCGTAGATTTGTCAAATCAGAGTCTCACACCCTTAAGTGGGTTCTATAGCAGTCCTATATTTTTTAATGTAATCCAATTGGACTGGATTTACCATTGTTCATCTTCGCGTTATCCTGTTTATTATATAACGAATAAAATTTAAAAATCAATCTTTTGTATGTTTTTTATAAAAATCGAATAGCTAGTTATACGAATATTGCTCATAGCATGCTCGTATCTTTCTAATAACGAGCTAGAGGGTTCTGATTTTGCATTTGATCAACTGTTGATTTTATTAAACTAAAAAAATCAGAAAAAATGGCAAAAATTTTTGAAATAAATATTAAAATTTTCTGAGTGTCGAAAATAAAAAATGTTTTCTGCTTTAGCGCTCGAACGGTTAAATATTTCGCCATAGTTTATAATACCGTTCCAGAAACATTTAACTTACAAATCGTTTGGTACACTTGAAAATGTCATACGATGACATGAGTGTCAAAAAAAAAATTTCAAATCGGACTCCTGGGAGTTAAAAAACGAAATCGTTACATCAGACACTACAATTTTGTTGACAATTATAACAAAAAACTATAGTGCAAGGAAAAAATAGTTTTCCATGTAGCATGAAAAAAATACAACTTTCCGTTGCCAAAATAGCAAAAACAGTCCTTTTCGCCAGCTTTGATACCTTTTTAGTGAGAAAATTTAAAAAAACGACAACAATTTTTTCCGCCTTTGAATTTCGCAGATTATGTCAAATTTTAAAACAGGGTCAACCGGTTGGTTCAACATGCTACCTTAAAAATATAATTTAAAACGTCTTCCAGAGATAACGAACTAACTTATCAGAATGTTTTATTCAGTTCCTATGTCTATGCCGAGAGAAATAAGCAATTCAAAAAGTCCATTATTCCTATAGAACCCCCTTGAGGCAGTTACTTTTACATATTATGTGAAGGGGATTTCGACTCTCAAACCTATTTTAGAGTTAAATGTGATGAAGCCTAAGTTCAAAAATGCAATTTATTCGATGTGGAATTTAGGATGAGAAAAATTTCAGACAGTCATTTGAGTGATTAAATGCGCCGGTTCATTGCGCCAAAAAAATGTTACCGTACCACAAGTGGTTTCGTTGTCATCAGGAGTATTGTCTCCATATCCCTCAATACAGACACACCTAGCTTGTACAAGATTATTTTTGCTAATTTCTTGACATGCTTGATTGTCGCCGCAAGGGTCTTTGATCGAATTATGAAATGTTTACCTAACTAAATTTCAGATGTGACAAAAATTGAGAAAATATGAAAAGAGCGTTTTTCCAATGATTTCAATAAATATTTCAGATACCAAAAAGTATTCAGATGTGACAAAAATTGAGAAAATATGAAAAAAGCGTTTTCCCAATGATTTAAATTAATCTCTCAGATCCAAAAAAGTATTAATATCCTGAAAATATTTTATTTTGACGTTGATAACGGAGAGCAGAACTGATACCTCCGGCACGTTTTTGATTTTGCACAAAAATCAGGAAGATACAAAAACCAATGTTCAATAAATTGATCTTTCATACAAAAAAAATCGATAATTCTGTTCCTGAATCACAAGGTGAAAGACTCGCACACACGATATTTCCGACTAAATTTTCGAATGTTCCTGTGTACGTTGTATAGTCACCGTCTGCATTCATCTCATGTGCAATAAATCCTTCTTCACATACACAAATTCCAAAGGTATCACCATCTTGACATTCAGAATTGCTGATATAGGATGTCTTAAGTCATGAAAACAGTCAAAAACTGATTTGAAAATATTCTTCAAACCGAATAACTGATATTTTTATAAAGTTTATAATTTCTGGATGCTGAGGCTACTCGGCAAACTTATGTACAGGAAATTTATAGGAGAATATGAAGCGGATTTTATACGGATGCGGACAACTCTGCACGGTTTTTATTTTTGGCTCGAAAATGTTTAGGGCGGTTTTGTGCGGGAGCAAAAGAGAGCAAGTATCTCGGGCTGGTTTTAAAGCACCTGGCGTGATCGAGTGTTAATTATTTCCAAGTAAATCTACGGGAGATCACTTCCGTAACACTCAAGCTTCATGGGAGATTTTTTACGAAATTTTGCATCTGTTAATATGTATTCAGCTTTTATATTTATTCAGCTAGAATTAAAAATGATGATTTTTCAAAATTTCCTTAGGGTAGATTCTTGAGCAATTTTTTTATAGTATATAAGATGAAATTTATATTAATCACTCACAAAAAACATGGAAATTTAAATATTCCACATTTAGCGGATGAAACTTTAATTGGTGGAAGTTACCAAACTCCCATATTAAAATNAAAGTCCCATCCCCCTTTTATCCCGTTTTATCTCCTTCCCCCTTTTTATCCCTTTCCTATCCATTTTTCCGTCCCTATCCTCTTTTTTATCCCTTTTCTATCCCTATCCCCTTTTTGCATAATCATAAATATAAACACTCTTCAGAAGTTTTACTGTATATTTAAGGGTAAAATTAAGTCCAAAAAGATTTTGCGGTATTTTCGATGAATCATGACTTCCGGTTTAACCGGAACTCGAGTAAAAATTGTGTTTAATTTTCTATATAATACTAGGGGGTATATTTGAGGGTGAAATTAAGTCAATAAAATTTGGCGGTATTTTTGATGAATGATGACTTCCGGTTTAACCGGAAGTCGAGTGAAAATTGCGTTTTATAAATTATATAATACAAAAAATATATTTGAGGGTTAAATTTCGTCAAATACCGCAAAATACCACAATATTCTACCTTCAAATATACCCCCACGTAATTCCGTCTGCATGCTAAAATTTTATTTGTATTAACAAAAACGGGATAAAAAGGAATAAGTATATACCGGACCCGGGATAATCTATCCTTTCATCCCTATCCCGTTTTTATCCCGTTTTGGGGGATTAAACGGGATAGGGATGGAAAAATCGGCGGGGATGCATCCCTTTTGGAAGCCTGGCCCTGTGGCATGAAAAAAATACAACTTTCCGTGGCCAAAATGGCAAAAAACAGTCCTTTTCGCCAGCTTTGATACCTTTTTAGTAAAAAATTTAAAAAAACGACAACAATTTTTTCCGCCTTTGAATTTCGCAGATAATATCAAATTTTGAAACAAGTGGAACCGGTTGGTTCAACATGCTACCTTTAAAACATAATTAAAAACGTCTTCCAGAGATTACGAACTAACTTATCAGAATGTTTTATTCACTTCCTATGTCTATGCCAAGAGAAATAAGCAATTCAAAAAGTCCATTTTTCCTATAGAACCCTTGAGGCAGTGACTTTTACGTATAATGTGCTGAAACAAATGTCTCTTATAACGGATATTCTTTATTTCGACTCTCAAACCTATTTTAGAGTTAAATGTGATGAAGCCAAAGTTCAAAAATGGAATTTATTCGATGTGGAATTAAGGATGAGAAAAATTTCAGACATTCATTTGAGTGATTAAATGCGCCGATTTATTGCGCCAAAAAAATGTAACCGTACCACAAGTGGTTTCGTTGTCATCAGGAGTATTGTCTTCATATCCCTCAATACAGACACACCTAGCTTGTACAAGATTATTTTTGCTAACTTCTTGACATGCTTGATTGTCGCCGCAAGGGTCTTTGATCGAATTATGGAATGTTTACCTAACTAAATTTCAGATGTGACAAAAATTGAGAAAATTTGAAAAGAGCGTTTTTCCAATGATTTAAATAAGTCTCTCAGATCCAAAAAAGTATTAAGATCCTGAAAATATTCTATTTTGACGTTGATAACGGAGAGCAGAACTGATACCTCCGGCTCATTTTTGATTTTGCACAAAAATCAGGAAGATACAAGAACCAATGTTCAATAAATTGATTTTTCATACAAAAACATCGATAATTCCGTTCCTGAATCACAAGGTGAAAGACTATTACACACGATATTTCCAACTAAATTTTCGAATGATCCTGTGTACGTTGTAAAGTCACCGTCTGCATTCATTTCATGTGCAAGATATCCTTCTTCACAGACACAAATTCCAGAGGTATCACCATCTTGACATTCAGAATTGCTGATATAGAATGTCCAAAGTCATGAAAACAGTCAAAAACTGATTTGAAAATATTCTTCAAACCGAATAACTGATATTTTTTAAATAGTTTATAATTTCTGGATGCTGAGGCAACTCGACATACTTATGCACAGAAAATTTATAGGAGAATATGAAGCGGATTTTATATTCTTAAATTCGAAGATAATCTATTAACCATATATATGAATCGCTTTATCATTTTTTGGTTAGAAAGCGTAGCCACTACTCCTTTTTACGTGTGATTTTAACGTTGTGGCTACGCATTCTAACCAAAAAGTGATAAAGGGATATTTAAAATAAGAATATACATGTATATGTATATAATATATAATAATAAATATATATAATGAGAATATATTGTCATAACCAAAATATATCCAATCAAGTTATACGAATTATTAACATTAAAAAACAAAATATAACCTGTCATATTTTGAGATCCGTATAATTTATCATACCACAAAAAAGATCATCTATTTTTTTGCCTTTAGATTTTTTCTCTGTGTTTCATAGTAAATAGTATGGACTCGAAGCTTCTTAAAAACATTAAACAAAGTTGCCTACTTAACACTCAAAACTTCCTTAACGCGAGAAAATCGATGTTCGAAATTCTGCGTGTAGCATAACAATTATATACATAAATTATATACAAAAAAGCTAGGTTTGATTTTCATGCTTTATTCTTGTTTAAAAGTCACATTGAAATAACTTGAATTTGAAAATAATCTTTGCTGCGGAGACCCTATCCTGATATTGCTGCAATCGTAATTTTTAGCAGGATCGATCCGGTTACAATACTGAATTTTCTTGCAAACGCCTTCGCTATTCATTTCGAAACCATCATTGCAAACACATATTGAATTTAACGCTATATCACAATGGGAGTCAGTTTGACAAGGCGCTTTGGCTTCTAATTTCTTATTAAGGTTTTGTTTCTAGTCGAAAAGTTTGATGACATTTTCGAAAAATTTTTATTCAAATAGCAACGTTTTGGATATATTTCATTATCAAGCTAATAAAATGACTTGTTAGTTTCAAAAATTGAACTATAGCAAAATCTAAAATTTTGCATAATTCTGCAAAAACAAAAATTATTTGAAATATTGGCATTACTTTCGAAAGTTCAGAAAATAACAGTGTCATAATTACAAATAAGCTCTTGTTTGTCCATATTATAATCTCATCACATATTTTTCTTCATAGCGCACTGTGACTGTTAAAAGTGAAGCCCATATTTTGATTATTTATTCTTTTTGGAAAATGATAAAAATTTTAAATTCTAACCAAGTTCAACTTTTGCAACTCAAAAGTCAGTTTATAAGCTAGATGCTGAAATAAAACTGAAATTTTGTTTTCGATAAGAAATATTATATTGAGGGTCATTTGAAATGACTCATTCCAGCAGGGAGAGAAACTATTGAATATCCCTTTATCACTTTTTGGTCAGAATGCGTAGCCACCACTCATTTAAACGTGTGATTTTAACCTTGTGGCTACACATTCTAACCAAAAAGTGATAAAGGGATATCCTCCTTTCACACTATCTGTGATATCGCGGCTCTGTATAGTTAACAGAGTGTGTTATTTATTAGTAGGGCCGGGATATTCTAAATTGTGTGAAAGGGAGATATTTTAAAAATTGACGTGATTCGATGTATAAATTTCGAAAATCTAACATCGTAGGCATTGGTGATTTTCACCAAAAGAAAAAACTCAACACTACAAAAACATTTTGCAAAAGCAAGTGATATCAAAGGTTCATAAATATACAGCCTGAGTTTTCTCGTTTACTGCGTTTCTTTTATTCGGACGGGTAGACATCAGAACACGGGATTATAAAAACGCAGTAAGTAAACAAACTTTTTCCCTCCGTTTTTTTAAACCCAGGAAAAAAACGCAGGGCGCTGGATTAAACAAACGCAGGGCACTGGATTTAAAAACGCAGGGAATTGGCAAGCAAAATTTTACCTCTAGATTATTGATTTATGTTTTCTTTGAACATTATAAACTTAAAATTAATTATAAAATTTAATAATTTTTGTGTAAAAAAGATAATTAATCAAGAAAATGGAAAATTCAATCCGACTTACCGTCATGGCTAGGAGAGATCAGCCGATTAAGAAGATTAAACTGACTAAGGAGGACTGCGATGCCATGAATGCGGAAATTTTAAAGGGGGTTTTCGTCCTTTGTGATTTTTGCAGAATTTTTTGATAAAATTGCGGGTGTTATAGACGTAGTTTCTTGTGATAGTCAGAACATTTTTTGATAAAATTTTTTTTGGTACTATAAAAGACAAATTTAGAGCCATTTTTGAATTAAAAATTGCATTAAAAAATTTGCATTAACATTTTAAAACTTGATAAATTTTATACAAAAACGCAGGGAGCTGGATTAAAAAAACGCANGGCGCTGAAATAAAAAAAGGCAGGGAGCTGGATTAAAAAAAGGCAGGGCGCTGGATTAAAAAAACGCAGAGCGCTGGATTAAAAAAACGCAGGGCGCTGGATTAAAAAAACGCAGTAAATCACGTGTCAATAGATAATTGAGTTATCTATTATCTTAAATCGAAGTGAAATTTAATACGCCTGTCTACCCGTCCGAATAAAATAAACGCAGTAAACGAAAAAACTCAAGCTGTATTACTCAAAGAATCACATGTATTGCTTTTAAAACTAGAATTGATGTCACATCTGCATATAAATTTTACTTGAACATTTTGTTTTGAAAATATTTTATAATATAAGGTCGGTTTCAAAATTTGCATTTCAGCCTCAATTGGTATCTTTTTCATATAAATTTGATACGGTTTACTTTAAAAATAAATTGCAAAAGATTCAGACAAAAAAATATCGCGAGAAAAATGAAGAGATTATAATAAGAACCGCTCAAGCGCTAAACTATACAGTTTCATAAGTGTTCTTTGATGAGGGGTAATTGTTACCAAATAAATTGATTCCAATGAAAAAAAATTGAGTCCCCTGATGGTCAGAGAATCACTCTAGAAAATTGTTTTTTTGTCTTCAAACTCGATAAAAAAGACATTAATATTTTTTCAATTAAAAACCGCAAGAGCGTGACCGCAACAGAATTTGGGTTTACACAGAATAAAAAAATTATAGAATAATTTTGAAATTTATAATTTGGGGAGTTCAGGGAAAGATTTAACCATCGAAAATGGTAAAAAATGCGTAGGCGGAAAAATATTTTTTCATGAAAAATTTGGCCAAACGTAACCAAAAGCATTTTTTTTTATCTTTTGGTCCGAAAATAGCTCAATTTTACGATAAAAATAATCTTAGATTTGCGAAAGGTTGCGATTCGCAACTTGCGAAATATGAAAAATCGGCAGTTAAATCTTTTAAACCTAAATATCCCCACAAGATTTTCTCGTACAATTTTTTTTCGATAATTTATATAATTTTCAAATTCTACATTAGAATTTTTATTAAGTTGAATTCAGTCGTTTAAAGGTTCAAATTTTCCCTGGTCCGAAGTTCGGACTCCGAACCCTATCTATGATCCCTATGTAGGGTTCGGACCGCGAAAAATTTGAACCTTTAAACGACTGAATTTAACAAAAAATTAAATAAAAATTCTAATGTAGAATTTGAAAACTAAAAAAATTGTCGAAAAAAAATTTGTCACATAAGAATTTCGTGGGAATAATTAGGTTTTAACTTTTAAATTGCCGATTTTTTATATTGCGCAACCTTGCGCAATTTTTTGATTATTTTTCTCATAAAAATGAGCTAATTTTGAACAAGCAGAGACAAAAAATTCACGTTAGGTTACATTACGCAAAATATTTTCATCAAAATACATTTTTCCGTCTAGGCATTTTCGATACTAATTTTTTTTCAAAATTATTTGAAAAACATTTATTCTATCTGAACCCAAATTTTGTTGCGGTCAGGCTCTTGCCCTTTTTGAATGAAAAAAATTAATATTTATGCCGTTTTTAGCGAGTTTTAAGACAGAAAAAAGAGTTTTCTAGAGTAATTTTCTGACCACTAGGGGCCTCCTTATTTATTTGGTAACGATAACCTGTGTGAGGTCAAAGAACACTCACGAAAACTTTAAGTTTGGCCCATGGTTCTCCCGGTCCGAACCCTATCTATAGGCTATGTACCATAGGGCTTTTAAGCCTATTTTGATACCATGAAACAACACTGTAAAAATTATAAAAAGTACTTAACATGTCAACTAAGGATCCATATTTTTTGAATGCACGTTTCCAAGATTTTTCCAAGACTATTGGTGGTTCTTTTTCCTCATAATTGGTCAAGAAAGCATTTTTTGATCGTCTTTAAAAAATTTCGCGTTACTTATTTATATCTTTGTATCAAAATTTGTCAATTTGAAAAAAATCTAAAAACCAATTATGAAAAAATGACAACTTAATTGTACAACACCGACCGTGGGGCTTTGCACCGACTCAGCAGCTACACATTCATGTAGGTTTCGAATGTGTTTATTTTGAATCCCTGAGAATAGAGTCAAAATACGTTTTTTTTGATAATGTTGGAGCTGAATGCAGGAATTTTAAGAAAATCCTTCGTTGGAGTCTGCTCAGTGAGTGCAGTGCAGTGCTCACGTTTTGTCATGTTAGTTTGAGATAATTTCAATTTCGTGTTGAATAGATATTTTTGGCACTGTTAAATATTTCATTTATTACCGATAAAAAGAGTTTAAATTTTGACCAATTAAAATATTTTTAAATTCATACTTTTAGTCTATGCAGCATGGAGTTTAGCTCGGAATTTGGTATACTGCTTTTTTGCTGACAGAGAGTTGAAAACCTTTTTGCTGTTGATCCGGGCATGTAATCCCCGGTATTTAACCTGTAATTTAACCTTTTAATCCTTCCAGCCTCAAACTGATATTAATTGAAATTATCTGAAAACGGTACCTTTTGGACTATAATCTTTTTTTGAGGGTCAACTTAGCAAACGATGAAATTTTGAGTACATCACTTTCAATTTTTCTTGATTCTTTATTCGTACGATTAATCTTTGATGATAACGCAACCCTAGCCTCACACTCCGTTAAAATACTGCAAATTTGGGTGAACGTATATTCTACATTACTCGCAATATATGTGCCAGTATACAATGTATAGGCAGCTGGTTCAAGGCCCATTTCTTCATCGCAAGCACAGACGCCGTTCACACACATAGATTGAAATCCTACACCCGCAGCCTGTAGGTTCGGCGATGTGGCTATCCCAGGGCACTCCATAAGCGGGTTTCCCTCTCCGGTACATGTTTTTGAATTTAAATCCTGAGCATAGGTCTGGGCTATTAATAACCACAGAATCTTAGAATTATTGTTAATTTTTAAAGGTGACAAGTTGACAACATAAAGTTTGGTGGCTTGGTTGCTAAGTTGTTTGCGAAGTAAGTAAGTTTGCCTTTTTGTCAATTATTTAATCAACAAAAAGTTCTGATTCTTTATGAGAAAAATTAACAATTTTGTTTGTTTCGATCAAAAAGAAATATCAGATATAGTCACCGCGTGCCTAGTTCGCGATAGTTTCAGCCAAAAGTTCAGATAGACAAATTATTGGTGACACGACCTCTAGTTATCTCACGGCAAAAATTCTAACACCGTTAAATTGAAAGTCAAGGTCTATATGATATAATGTCAAAAAAATAATATTCCAATATGTAAAAATCGAATTCATTTTGAGGTGTTTGATGCTGTTAAGCACCTTCTTAAGGGGATTGTGGGTGCAGTAGTTATTTTCGACCACGGTCGCCAATTCGGTATTTTTTCAATTGCACCTGACCATCCAACACCTTGGGAATCGTTTGCAATTTAAAAAAACACCAAATTATTTCTGGATATTTTTTTCTAGAACATTGAAATCGCTTGCTAACTGAAATTTCCGAATAATGACAGATGATCAAAAACAAAATAACCCATTAGTGATCAATTTCACGGAGATTCAGACCAAAATAAAATTGGAAACTTTTGACCAATATTCTAAAAAATTTCCAAAAAATATCATTTCGGACTTTTGAATATTTCAATTTTTAGCCTAATCAATGTTATAAAGGCGCGCATTAAATCAGCATGAAAAAAGGATTGCGAGATATGAAGAAAATTATTAAAATTTTATTGGTTTAAAAGTTTAATAAGATAATAGAGAAGGATTTATGAAAAAGAGAAAAGAAATCGCATGTATCGTTCCTGAGGTACACTTTTTTTTGTAAAATAATCTACATTTCGCCTATATTTAACTTTAGCAAGGAATTTTCAAAAATAATTTTCGGCGAATTAAGATGAATTTATTTAATATTCTTGGTTGCGATTGTAGAGAATTTTTTTCTGATTAATAATATCGGTATTATGTGATTTTTGAATACGTGGATATGACGGTATACTTCAATGAAGAAAAATACAAGCAATCGGGTTTTATGCATTTAAAGGTTGAGTTACGGACTACAATATACAATTGGAAAAATAAACTTTCACTCAATTCTCACAAAAGATATTTGAGTTTTAAGAAGGACTTATTTTTCTCCAGCACATTGTTGGAAGCACCCACAATCCCCTCAAAACACAGATTAGCGTTTTTCGATTCTTCAACAATAGTTTTATTTTTTTTTTAATTATGAATATAATATCGACGTTTTAAGTCATCTTTTAGTACAGTATATCGAAAATGATCTCTACTGGGCCTTTTACATCACGCGTCCTAACTTTCAGAAAGTGACCTATCACATATCTCGATCGTCGACTTAATTTAAGAATCTCGCGATTTCATTGATCACTTTCTCAAAGTTATGACGCGTAATGAAAAAGGCCAAGTACGGATCGGTTTCCATATGATAAATAAAATTTGAAAAACATTTACGATACATGTTCTAGAGCATTGAATAAATCTTAAAAACAAGTTTAAATAAACTGGGCAACCTTTAATAAGTTCGTTGTAATAGTCCATTTTGTCGAACATAATTTTGTTTAAATTGAAGTGTCGAATTATTGAAACTGCTTTACGGTCAATTTAATTGTTAAGAAGCGGATTCTAAATTTTGATGGCGATAGCTTCATTCTTTTTTTCATTCATCAGTATAAGGTTAATTAGTAGTTATAGGTTAAAACCTATTTAAACAAAATTTTATTATTTTTACAACCAACTTATAAAAGGTTGCTCATTTTGTTTAACTTTGTCGTTAAGATCTATTAAATTCTGTAGAACATATATCGTAGATGCTTTTCTCATTAATTTATCATTTGATTGTACTGAAAGATGACTTAAGGGGGTGGCATAAACCCGGTATCCTGGAGTCAATATAACTTACGAAAATAGTAAGTCAGTATATTTTTTCATGCTAAGTATAGTTAGCTGAACCGATTTGAATATGTTACAGCTTCATAAAATCATTTTTATTCATGTTAGGAAAGATTTGAGTTCGGGTTTTCATCTTTGAAATCGTAAAAATTTGAAAAACAAATTTAAGCTTTATGAAAATTTTCCGCATTTTTTGTCCAAAATGTTTTTTGTTTCAATAACTAAAATCTGTGGGTAAAATTCAAAAAAAAAGACATTTTAACTTTTTCATGGATTCCTACATATTTTCTGACCGCTGTTCGAAAAATCATAAAATTTTTATTTTTAAATACTTATCGACTTTTTGCTAAAAATTATAAAAATTTTCCGCAAATCAAGTCCAAAATTTTTTATTCATAGTTTTTTGAACTCTTCATAATAAATCATGCAGAATCACATATTAAATGTTTTCGCACCTATTAAATTGCCGTATGTCAACTAATCGGTAGGTCGCGCGATTATCATTTTGAAACTGTTGATGAATTTTTAACACTGGACTGTGCACTCGATAAGTGCCATTCGGCACTGAATCTTTGAAAATTTTATGGTTGTGAAAAATTCCTAATAAAATGATGGGTGTAATAGGCGCCATTTTGTTCAATAGTCAGGACATTTTTTGATATCAAAACGCAATTTAAGGTCAATTTTTATCTCAAAAAAAACTGTTTTTCTCTACTTTTTGCCAATTTTTACCCTTTTTCATGGGATAAAAATTTGATATTGAAGAAATTTCGACTATGCAGAGTAATAAGGGATCTAATTAGCGGAGTACACCCGACAATGTCTGAAGTTTAATAATATCGTCTTTAAAAAAGTTTTATCGTACGGTTAAAGTTGGAAATTGATGCAGAGTGGTTTTTTGTATTTTTAACTATAGTTAGTTATGTTTAGAAAATAAAAATGTAAACGTTTGTAAGAATAAACACTTTTATTGAAGATAAAAATAAAAAAATTAATTTTNACATTTTTTTACTTTCATATATTGCTCTGAAAAAATGTACCAATCTGCTGGACTTATGCCACCCCCTTAAAACGTCGAAATTAATATTCAATATAGAAATTCTATATGTATTTATAAATTTCGAAAATCAATGAAAATTGAAATAAATCAATTATTAATATTGCGTTAGAAATAACTTCTTAGAAATCATTTTATATTTTGGGTGGTAATGTTTTAGTACCAAATAATAATAACTTCCCACGGTACTGCTACTTCTAATGTACTGTGAAGTTTTATTATGGCGACAATACCTGATAGTACCAGGGTGATACACTGAGAGTGTGACACTAGTGTGATTATATCTGAAAGAAAACAAACATAAATCCAATAATTTTAATGGGTTCATTATTTCGAAAACACAGTATGGTAATAAAAATTATTAATTTTATTTTTAGCTCAGAAATAATATTATTTTGCTTGTTATAAAGGCCCTAGTAATTGTGAATCACAATGTGTATTATGCAACTGGAATGTTCATTT